>VZSE01009823.1:843640-905073 GCA_013398275.1 Promerops cafer | reverse complement strand
CCGGGGCCCCGGGTAGGCGCGATCCCCGCCGGGCGCGATCCTCTCTGGACGCGATCCTCTCTGGACGCGATCCTCTCTGGACGCGATCCTCTCTGGACGCGATCCCCGCCGGGCTGCCCCTCACACGGGCTCCGCTCCGCCCGCTGCGCTCCCGCCGGCCCCCTGCCTCCTGTGCCCCGCTCCTGCGCTCCTAACGCCCGCTTCGTGTGCCACAGCTGCTGGGGCAAGGCAGAGGAGGCGTAATTCTGCCTTTCTTCAGATCGCCGGGCGCCCGCATTTTTACAGCTGGCATGACAATAGTATCTCTGGCATTGAGTGTGACTGGGCTAGCTGAAGGAACTTGTCTCGGCAAAATCCTGTTTTCCTGTGCCACTCTGCACTAAGTAGTCGCAGTTGGTCATTATGCCGACAGGAATCCTCAAGCCCGGCTGTCTTATGCGCTACTCTTCGTACAACAATGGCATTTACATCAGCACCGCGAAATCACTTAAAAAGGGCATGCAGGAACAACAGTATGAACCACCTGGGTACAAAACCCATTTGTTTTTAATGAGGCAGGGTACAGTGCCAGGTATCGTATTATAAACATTTCCATTGTTTTACTCAGTAATCACTGGGTAGCTGTTATTTTCTACCTCAATTCATGGAAAGTGTTATATTGCTATTAGATTTGCTATATGACTATAATCAAGTATAGAAACATACATTCTCCCACCACTTTTGTGTGCAGCTCCCCTTACAAGCTGTGTGAATGTTTCATGTGAAAGGACTTTAAGGTCAGGCAATGGGGTAGCTAAACTTATTAGAAAGCAGCCTTATCTGAGGAGTTCCACGCTTCTAAATTGACAGAGCCTTGAGACATGCCCCATGTTTCTGTTTGGCATATACTCACTATATTTTTTTCTCTCAAATTCTGAAATATCTAAATATTTTTGTCTTTGAGTATGCTTGAAAATGTCATTTAAAGTTGTAAAACACTTCCTAAATTATTTTTCTGACTAACATTAAGCAGGAGCTTATTGATCACTTCAATCTTAAATTATCCCTAAAGATCTTCAGAATTACGTCTTACACGGATATAAGTCTTAGTTCAATTGCAAGAGTCTCTTGATCTCAAATTTCAGAAGTGTAATCAGCATAAACAAGATCAGGATCAGCCCATAACACATGAGTTACAAATGTAAATGACTGAATGAAAACTCACACAAAAGTACATGCTAGGATTTCTGTCTGCTGAGAATGCAGTACCCTCCTTTTTTGGCTCCCTTACAAATCTATTAAGACTCAAGCAGTTCTGCAAAATGATACTCCAGTATGTACAGCTGAGTAACAGCTAAAAGAATAAATTATTTTAAGTCTTCTTAAAATTATTATAATGTATATATATCAAAGATTAGATGGTTTCAAAACTTGTGTAAATATGTGTTGGACAGAGACACGTTAGAGTGGTAGAAGTTGTTTATATTTGCGTTGCTTATGTTTTTAAGAGAGTATTATTTCTAAGGAAAGAAGAAAAGGCTTTTCTTTCCAGTATACTCAAAGATGCCTGATTGCAAAATTCAATCAGTCCTAAAATTAAAATTAGGAGGCTGGATCAGCATGAAAGCAATTGTGTTATAAGTCAGTGTTAAGATGTTATTGATAGAAAAGCTAATGCAATACATTTTCTTCTGTCACACGTTTCTGGCCCAAAGCAATTTGCCAACCAGCAAACCACCTCAGCATAAACACCGGGGAGCCCCCGCTGGGTCCTGGAAATCCCGCTTGTCTGCAAGTGCACAATATACAAGGCAAATCTCCATAAAGCTCAGTGCCACCGTTGAATACAAACACTCCTCAGGTCCTGCTGCGACTTGGCATGCCCCGCTGGACAGCTGGAAACTGAGAGGAAAGGAACTGCTGCCAATAACGGGTTACAGGGGATTGTCAGTGCAAAGTTTCCTGGAAACAGGCAGTGACTGACATTATTATTTTGTTGGAGGATACTGATGTGATATATAAGATATAGGCAATGATACACAGTTGCATTTGATAAATATTTGATAGGATATACAGTAAAACAGCACCTTTTTGATTTGATCCATGTGCTTTGGCTAGGAATTAAACCCTGAAAAAAACAGAGCTTGTCCCAACCTTACATTTTACCCAACATAATTCTGGATATCAGATATTGCCCTAAATGTCATTTTATTATATGTATCAAAAAGATTTAGTATGCTAAGGGTCATGAATGTGTATCTAACACCTCTGCAGCTGCAGTTTACTGTAGATGGATTGCATACAGTCACTCTTTCATTTTTTTCCCTTGGAGCCACTTGCAATGAATTGCTACTGGCGATCATTAAAAAAAGATTGCTCTTTTTATGTAGCTTGAATATATGAAATGCTACTTATCTGCATTCTGATGTGAAGAATGCTTCAAAGAAAATTCAAAGATGTAAATGAAACAGCTAAACTAGGGATTGGCATACACGATCATCATTAGTCTAATATAATCTTTAATGTAAAGAAGCTATATTTTCCAAACCTGAATAAAACCCCAGCATTCTCTATGTGTTATAATAAATTAATGCAATAAAACCAGGTACACTTATCCTGTAAAGAAGCTTATTAAGCAGACTGCTAGTGCTGCAAAATTCAGCATACAGTAAACAATACTTTTTTGTTAGAATAATGACTTACAGTTTATTCTTTTATACCGTGTAGCACTTGGGGACCATATCCATTTACCAAAATAATACCAAATTAGTACTGCAAATATTGAAATCAGACCTTTCAGACTAACCAGTGGCCTAATTTTCTCTTCAATCTGCTCTTAATCTCAATTCATCAATAACACTGCCTTATTATAGGACTTTGACAGTGAGCTAGAGCTTTTGATAAATTATACATCTCAAGCCAGATTTAAAATTTGAAGCTCAAGTGCTAATTATCTGTACAGGCCTAGTTAATAACGAGATTTCTTGTTAAGTATCTGATCACAGCATGGGCATCATTTGTCAAGAACCTCAAGTCTACCTTGGAGACTAGCTCTTCGAATTCTCCCTTGCCTACCATATGTAAAATTGGGATCTTTGTTTCTATAATAACCTTTTATTAGGAAGCTGACATAATGATTAAGTTCACTGTAGACACATACAATGAGTTAGACAATTACCCTTGCTGCTTTAAACTACTCAGGCTCCTAGCAAGACAAAATAATTAATATTGAATTTTAATTTGATGTGTTCCACATTTAAACCCCAATTTGCAAAGTACACCTGGAAGGCTGCTGCTGTTTCCTTGCAGTTTGTGCTGATGAAATAAAAGCTCCTGCAGTTTGAGTGTAAAAGCACAGAAGGCATGATGCACCACAATCACTTCTCAGTGGAGCAAAGAATTTTCGAGCATTAATGGGAAAGGTAATTACCTAGGTCTAACTTTATAGCCTTTTCTCTAATGAAACTATAATCTCCCCGGCCTACATGGTTTAAGTATTTACATGATTTTAACGATTTCACTGCCATAACAGTTGTCACACATGGTAATTTAAAAACTCAGTGCCTTGAAACAAAGATGCTAATTATATTTCTATATTTTTATTGTTGAAGTAAAGCTGGACTGTGTGAAGTGACAGAACCATAATAAAAACAGCCATGCGCTGTGTTGCCTAAGTGGAAGGGGGTGGGGGGATGTATTTGTTTGCCAAAAAAAGGCGCCTCAGAGCCTTCCCAACAGTACCTGCTAACTGCTGAGCAGCTTGGTTCCCCTGAGCTTTGGCTGTGGGGCACAGCACACCCTGTGCTCTGAGGACCTTCAGTCTCTCAGACTTCAGGTGAAACTTCCACTGCGCCAACTTGTGTAGTCCTTTCCTTATTAAAATGCAAATGTTTCTCAACCATGATCACCTAAAGACATATCCTGTGCAGAGAGTACTGGCCTTGTAAAGAGGAGTTCTGGAGCCCTTCCCCTACGTGAGCCCAGTGCCCCCCCCACTAGCATTAGGCAGTCCTGATGGCAAGCACTTCCTCCCACATATAGATGAACTGAGCCTGAAACATGTGGGGAAATGGGCTCTTTGCCTGAAGGACTGGACAATGCAGTGATTTGCAGGGTGTATCCTGCAATGTGTTTCCAGTTTCTCAGAATGGTGCCTGGAGTGGGATGTAAGATGGGATGTAATTCTGGGATGGGGCTCCCACCCAGCTCACATCATTCTGCTGTTCACAGCCTTTGCAGTCCCCTCTACATCTTGCTCTGGCCCTGCTCTTACTGTGCTGGGCGTCTTGGCTGTCACCTCACTTCTGTGTCAGCTGTGTAGGCGGGCAGGGGAGTAACAGCATTAGGAAAGTCAGCTTTCCCAATGATCTCAGCTCCGGGGCTGGGACTCCTGCCTTTGCTCAGCTCTAGCTAGGCTGGATGACTTCCTCCAGCCTTGGCTTTTGTCTGTGCTTGAGAACCTCACACCTTTAAACAAGCTGAAGTCATCGCTGCTACAATTTCCAGGACAATCTAATTTGACGCTCATTGTCACGACACTGCTTTATTTTCCAAAACCTGCTCGCCTTTCGTAGCTGTGGGCCTCAGGTGCAAAATTTGGATCCGTATCAAAATATGAACTTCCCAAAAAGACAGGTGTGGAGATGCTTAATACAGATGCCTTCTGATTATTATTATTATTACCAGCTTGTGACACAAAATGACAGAAAGTGAGACACTTAAATAGAAAAATCAAAAGCCATTTTGCTGATAGGAAGGTGAGTCTCAACACCATTTAGAGTGTCAGTGGGGAGCCAGAATTTCCATTTTGTAGCAAATTCAGATATTTCACTTTTTTTTCCAGTTCTTTAATGGAATGAGAAGACAAAAAAAAAAGGATTTAATAAGATTATTTTTCTAGCTGCTTGTAAGCTACTGGTCTTCAAAAGTCAAGACTAAGTAGTGTCTGTTTGCTTATAAATTTAGGTGAAAGATGCTGTAAGAAGACATCAGAACAATCTCAGAGAGGTAGAACAATCTCAGGTAAGCTCTGCAAACCCCTGGGGAATACCGGGCCTGCAAGATGACAAGCCATGGACAAAAAACCTTGAACTATTTAATATGTTGGCCAAACACTGATTTCTGCTTTGGTCCCTGTAACAACTGTGTTGTGGTAAGAAAGCTCAGACAAGACCCTTGGATGAAACTGTGTGGATCCCCTTAGCCTGGGGGAACAAGTATCATTAGTTAACCTGGTGCCAAAGCAAGAAGCAAAGGAGCTGCCAGGCCGGGGAGGGACAAGAACATAGTGCTGGACTTTGGTTTTCTATTTTTTTTCTTGAGAAAAATAAAGAATTGCAAACATCTTCTCTACCTTAGCTCAAGGGGGACACTGCAGACCAGGAGGGAGATCATATGGCATAACAATGTGTGATGGTAGCAGCTAAAAGCTTTTTTTGACGTGTTTCCAGCTCATAAACTGGCCTATATCATTCAGGGGAAAAGACCTATTAGTCTTCTCATCTCTTAACACTTTGAAGGAATACACCAGGATGCTGGATACTGAGGGAGAAGCTTTGTACCCCAGTTTTAAGGATATCATCACTGAGAATATTGAATACTTTATCTGTTTCAACACTAGATGAGATTTTACATTATAGGATTTCTTTTTAATTTGAAAGCATAGATTTACAGAAACAGGCAGATGTTAGAAAAGATGAAATAAGAAGGTGCATTATTAAGATGGTAAAAAATGACAGACATCTTTTTTAGCTACTCCAGTGTAGCCACTCACTAGCAAGGTTGCCTAATTAGCCTCCACCTCTTACCCCAGGGAGGAGAAGCTCTGAGAGCTGCTGCTTTCCTGCTCTTCCTCTTCAATGTGACAAACAAAAGCAGCCAAAGCAGCTGCTCTGAGCCACTGGCTCCTTCAAAGGTGAGAACAGAATGAACACTTCTACTGCTTGGTTACTCCTAGCTTGCATATAATATAGTTTGTATTTTATAATATATGTCATTTTTTCCTTTGTCTCTGAAACATCTTGATTACCATTGCTGCTGGGTACTAAGGTGTAGATCCAGGCCTTTTGAAGAGGCTTTGTAAGCCTTATGTTTTATGGTATGAGAAATATGAAAACTTCTTAGTAGATTAATGACTATTTCTTTCTAAAAGTTTTATAGAAAGAAAAAAATTATTATTCTACTACTAATGAATTTCTGAATGGGTTATTCAGTTTAGGAAATTTCTAACAAAAAATTCTCATTAGTTTTAGAAAGAGGTCCTTTCAGGGTTCCCACCACAATTAAAAATTACTTTGCAGGACAGATCTTGCTGAACTGCAAAACCATGAATTTTTAGGTATGTAACAGGTATGTAATAATCAAGATGTTAGATGTAATACAACACTAGAATAAAGTTTGTTTTAACTAATATGATAAGACATTAAAATTTCAACACTTTGGAGCAATATAGAAAATTCACAAATATTTACAAATGCATGCAGGCAATACAAATCAGCCATTCCCTTTTTAATTTAGACATGCATTGGATTTTTTAGACATCATATTACCATGCACTAAAGCAGCCCAAATGACTTATCAAAAACACTGCCAAAATAAAAAACAGGTTTGTCACTTTGCTGGTGGTCTTAGCAGATAAAGCAAAATTGCCACTATACATCATCCTTAAAAGAAAGACAATACCAAAGGGGAAGCTGCCAGAAGGTGCCATTTTCAGATGTCAAGATAAGGGATGGACATCTGAATTAATGCAAGACTTGTTGCATGTTTTCTGTAACAGACAACCTGGTGCCCTGCTAAAGCAGACAGTGATGCTTGTGCTTGGATGCATTTCTAGGGTGTATAACTGAAGGAACCTAAAAGAACCTTAAGAAAACAAATACTGGTCGTAGTATTCCTGGAGGCAACTGCTATGAGTTCTTAATGGTGCTGTAAGCAACCCTTTTAAAACTGCATGGAGAAACAATGCAGGGATTGAATCCTGGGGGTAACAATCCTTTGGAAAAATCCATTAACACTAGGGGTATAAATTGAGAAGCCACCTTTGGCCCTCCTGGGACGAGGCCTTCTAGGAAAGAATAACTGGTGTCTGTGTTGTGCACAGACTGTGCAAGGACCGTGCGTCGGATACTGAGGGTGGGAATGTTGGTGCCATCAGCAGAACAACCAGGTTAGTGGGCATTGCAAGAAACAAGGACAATATTGACAGTAATGTCAGGACTACAGTGATCCTAGGGGTGGGTAAGTGTTTCCTTAAGTTTTCCTTTCCAAAACTAGTGCCTCTAGGGCTGGGGCGGGTTTCTGCGCATCAGGAAGCACAAGTTTGGAGGGGTTTTTGTTCTATGAGGTGTAATTGTGATGAGTGCCAAGATTACAAGGAGCGGTTGTCTACAAAGCTTCCTCTGCCTTGGACATAAGGAAAGGACCTTTGTGGAAGCTGTGGTGCAGATGCAGGTTTACCTGGGCTTGCATGTAACATCTTTCTGAACCTTTCTGTATGTGGCTAGTGCTTGAGTTTGCTGGACTTAAATGCATTAACCAAGACAATCTAAAACCTCAGCGGTGTTTAAGGGTAGATTTGCACCTATTATGGAGTTCTGAAAATGGGTGGAGATTAATCAGTTTCATTTTGACAAGAAAATATGCTTTTTTGAGCTCCTGAGAAATTAGAATTGATATCATTTTGGTCATAAATTTTCAAAAGAAGTTACTGTCCAACTACCTAAAGCTTCTTGAATGTGTCATTCTTAAACTGAAGAGTCTGTATCCTTTTGCTTTCCTGTGTCTCTACCTTGTTATCTTTTCAAGCTGTTGAGCTTTCTTTTGCTACCAGATCTGTATTTTTGGCACAAAGGCAAGCCTGATGCCAGCTGGTCCCCTTCTCTGGAGTGTCCTCATGGCAGAGCTGTAAGAACATGGAGTGTCACTGAGTTCTCCGTTAACCTCATCTTATTTATAGAGATGAAGGGTCCAGAGCTGAGGTATCTTGAACAGGACACCTTGGTATCCTGGAGGCCAGAGCTGCAGAGCCAGCAGGAACAGGACAGTCACATGCTATAACTGTAAAATCAGTCCTGTGACACTCCTGCCAATGTTAAGACTGATATTTCTATGAAGCTGTGATATGCTTTAAAAAATTAAAATCTAAAGAATTGCTGTCTCTTCACTAACTCAAGTGTAAATCCTGAAAACTCCTCTAATACTTGGAGCTGTGGCTGAGTTTGTCACTGAAACTAGAATTTAAATGTTAGTCATATTCCTTCACCTGTAACCATGCTTGAGTTGGCCCTAGAGTTGGCTTCAAGAAAAGAGTGTTGTAGTGTTAAATATATTTAACTGCTAAATCTTTGAATTTTCACCGGTCATGTACAAAGCCAGAGTAATACCTGAATTACATTTCTCCTGACTTACACTCTTCAAAAATGAAAGCTGGTGAGATGACTTGCTAACTCATGCAGTAATTAATCTTCAAGAGGGTAGAAGTACAGCATTAAATTGGAGCTCAGGTTACAGAGATGAAATCAAATGAACAAGTTCAGTATCTCTAACATCTTACCACTTATTCCACAAGCTGTCTAAGTGCATCAAGAGATTTAATTAATTCTGAGATTCCCTGATCAGTTGCAGGAGAAAAAGACAAAACACAGAATATGGCAGAAGAGTTCTAATCAGACTGACCTTCTACGTGGCACCAGAATTATCAGTGTACCCTGTATACATGCTGTAGATGATACAGTCTCTCTGCATCAGACTGTGCTGAGATTCAGACCTTCTCCACAAGTTCCAGTACTCAGAAGGGTGTTTGGAAGAACCTGAGAAGACCTTAACTGATCAATTTGTCACATAAGAAATGTTCACTGTGAGAGTTTAAATATAAACCAAATTTCTCACAAAACGCAAGACGCTCCCAGCAAGTACAAGCTCTTCCTATGGATTAACTAAAATTTCTGTGCTGGCCACTCTCTCCCCCAGTATAAACCCTGTAAAAGCCAAGCCCTGCAGACAGCTCAGGCCTCTGTGGAGGAATGAGTGAAGCTTGAAACTGCCCCAGGTGGGAAGGGAGCACCTCCACCCCACCACTGTATCTGACTAGGCAGAAGGGTTTGCCCTGTCTGTAGCCAAGAGCCCAGCAGAGAGGAGGGTCACACAGGGTCTGTGTCTGTCCTGCCCCAGGGGAGCAGCAGGTCAGGCCTGGCCTGGGGAAGCACCTCCAGGTTCTGGTCTAATTACCTGCTCTTTTGGCTTCCGCAAAGGAATGGAAGCATTTCTTTGAGATGTGGCAGGTTCATAGAGAAATCATAGTGTGCTGGGAAGTTTAAGTGGGGCATGGCTCATTCAATTCTCTTTTCTCCACATAACAGCTGGGCTTTGTATTCCAGCTAATTTAGGTAGGAAGCTTGGTTTTTATTTCATTAACTTGAAGCATGAATGTCACCAACCATAGTGGATAGCAATGACCACTGCCAGAAAGTCACCAAGACACTTATGTTTGTAGATTCACAGTACTCCTTATTATGCCTGTAAAACACGTAGCAGTGGATCTACACTATTTATTCTAGAACAGGAACTACTTAATGCTCAACTATGTTAAAAATGCAAAAGTGAAAAAAACTGGTCTTGCCTCCATCTCTCCAACAGCTGCCATCACTGGGGAAAAACCAACTTCAGAGCCTGACAGTGTTTTCTGATGAGCTATTGGCACATTAGAGACCGACACGTTCACCTGGGGAGGAGCACACCTGTTCAGTCAACCCGTGTGCATGATAACGTATGATAATCGTGCATCAGTGCTCCTGAGGACTCTGTCATTGCACCCAGACTGCTGAGAGATCCTCCTGTCTGTAATGCCAATGTGAGATCCTACACACTGAATAATGCTGGAGCTTGTTTGTCACTCTTTTCGTATACTCGTTTTGGTAAGGAAAGTTGACAAGGTCATAATCTAAATTCTCAGTGGTCTTTTGATTTTAAAAGAGCTTTAGCAATCTACAGGAGCTGAGAATTTGGCCAGCTTTCTACATTGTGTTGGTTGTTTAAGGACTATGCAGAATAACACTTTTCTTTATAGGCTGATAAGTTCAGTCTTCTGAAGAAGCTGTTGACTACCATTAGTAGTGGGTTCATTTGTTCTCTGCTGGACACTGTCAGCCAGCAGGGGTTTAGGCTGTTGTGCAGCTCCCAGCTCAATTATTTCTCAGGGCTCTTTGTTTAATATAATGGGGTCAAATTCAGACTGTAGGTGGCTGATGATTTCTGGTCCAATTTACAATAGCCTGTCTGCAAGCCCACCTTGAATCCAGTTAATCTCTTTTGTAAAATGAAGTGAAAACTCTACAAAGTGTTCAGTGTTTTGGTCCGATATTTAGTTTTTATAATGTGAGCTGCTTAGTAATTTTTCCTGTTCAAAGTGATTCTGCTATGCTTATACAACTATGTTGATAGAGGGATTATATTTATTTCCCATATTGTAATGCACTGCAATGGGAAATTTTTCTGCTGAAAGATGAAGAAATGGGAACAGGTTGAATGCTACCAATATCTACCATTGACTGTTTTGTAAACCTCAAGTTTAGAATTAATCATATGCTCCTCATCACAAGAGGGTAATTTGATCTTTTGGAGGCCACAGTACTCTGGTTTGTCAGTATATAGGCGTTGTACTTGACCAGTTGGCTATTTAGAAAAGGTATTAAGTTGCCACCTTGGTTGACTCACAAACACTGAAAAGGACTGTGAGTCTTAACTGCTCCAGCTCAGCCCAAATCTTTAAGGCTAGAACATTACTGCAGGGAGTAGGTGTGATAGTTACCCCAGGGATGATGCAGAAAGCCCTGGGAATTCAAGGATCTTTGCAGAATAAACTGCTCCATTTATTTCTGTGTTTTATGGAAGGGCTGAAACAAAAGGTCTCAATCTCACACTGTCTAAACAGAGCAGCAGTGAGACTACTTATCATCTTCTGGATCCAGGGTCTAATCCAGACTGTAACTCAGTGCACAGAGACACAGAGAACACTTGACATTTCATGATTTTTGCAGTGAGGTAAATGGATAAGACCTTTGGAAAGCTTTAGCAATGGTGATGCAGAATGCAGGCTACGCTTCTGTATCAGGCTGTTTCTACTAGGAGGTACAGGGTTTAAGCTGGGCCTGAGGCAGTGTGCTTCAAATCTTCATTTTGCTGAAACAGCATCATCTAACTGCAGAGACAATTCATGGCAGATTTTGTGTATAGACCTATTGATTGGCATAACCACCTGCTTGCAAAGGCAGGGTAGGAAGGCTTTGCAGTTTTATGGCACCTCTTCCTCTTAAACAAGTATTCTTTCTGCAGCAGTCAAAGCAGTAGAAACAACACTGTACCACAGCAGCACTTTTGTTTAATCTGAACTAGGTGTCATATTACCCCCGCCATTGCATTCACTTCAATCCATGGATGTTTATTTCTTTGATACATATGCAGATCTGAGCACTTGCTATTCTTTATAGGGCAGGAGAAGGAGGTAGATATTTTGCTTATTTTGCAGTTATCTGGTTTTACTTGTTTACAAATAGAAATACTTAACTTTCCTGTTGTATCAAGAACCTGCAGCTTAGAGATGCTTTCCAAATGTAACAAAAGAGTTACCAGAGTAAGCAAGGTAAGTATAGAATTCTAAATATATTTGACTTTTTGATAAAATAAAGTAACACCTATTTGCTGATTCCACAGTTGATGGAAAAAGATAGAAATCCAATTCCTCTTTATTTCCCTTTGTAGGTAAATACATGAAAGTTGATTCTCTGCCCATGAGATAAACCTTCATTGTGGCAGTAATGGATGCAGCTTGCAAACAGGAAAGGAGGTAAGTAGGAAAAAACCCACAAAAATTACTTATTCAGAAGGAAAACTAAAACAGATATTTTATCTTTGAAAGTTATCTCATATTGAGTAAATAAAATGTCAAAACTAACTGTAGTCCTGGCTCAGCTTCTGTTCAGTTCTTACTTAGGAACATTGAATAAAAAGTTTGAAACTCATTAAAGCCTATAAGGACATGAACAGAGGGCAGCAATCTTGGAAAGGCACTGGAGAAGTTTCTAGATGACTCTAGTTTTAATATTTCTATTTTACATGTCTTCATTTCATATCTTAATTATTATTCTTTATTTCTACATTCTACTCTAAGCATTTATATTGGACTTAAGTTGTAATAACTTTCAGAATTTTGAAGAAAGAATAAATATTTCCTGACTTTTTTTTTCTTTTTCCCAGATGAGCGTGCTTTTATTGCCCTTTCACTCTCTTTCAGTTCTGGTTGATAAGGCATAAGAAGTAGAATACAGTCTTATGAAAAGTTGAGAGCCCTGAAGGTAAAAAGCCTGAAAAGTAGAACGTGGCACTGTGAGTAAAAGGCATTGAAGCAGCAGTTCAGCTCAGGTTTTGGTGAAGTGTCTCAGAAATGTCAATAAAGCATTGGAAAAAGAGTAAGATGAGCAAGGAACTGGCTAAAGAGTAGATATTTAGCTGAGCTGAAAGGGAAAGTTCTTGGAAGGAGGGTATTGGTTCAAAGGCTGATCAAATATAAAGGGCTGAAAAAATGTTTTTATGACTACCTTGACACAAAACAGATACGTTAACTTGCATCACTGCAGATGATGCGAATTTTGAAGGCGCTGATGGTTTGGAACATGTCTGGACTATTATATAGGCAGAACTTAGGGAAGTAAAAGTTTGAAATAAAACTAAATGCAACATTAAAAAAGAACTCTAGCTGTAATCTGGAATTCCATCAGAAACATCAGATGAAGTGAAAGTACCCTTTAATCAGTCAGCATGTACAAGTTCAAGCCACCAATACAACAGATGTAGTAGAGATGTAAATGTTCAGGGCTCCCTCTCTGTTTCTGCATGTTGTTGTGTTTCAGAACATGGGTGTGGTCCAGGTCTACAAGGTTTGTTTAGCCTACTAATAATAAAGTTGTGGAGGATATATGATTCCAGCTTTGCATATAGCAAAAAAAAAAACCAGAAAAAAAAAGCAGAGAGAAAGAGGATTACATTAAAAAATATATGCCAAATAGAAAAAGACTAATTTAAGGACAATTTAAAATTTAAATGGAAAATGAGAGGAAGGTCCATCCAGCTCACCAGAAACCTGAGTTTTAAGGAAATCAGAATGTGTGGAATGTGATTGTTAAGCTGGATCACTTACAAAGATGTGATTGTTTATGGCTTCAAAGCCCTCTGAGTGGTGTTTTCTTCATTTGACAGTTTGGCTAAATTGCAGTAGCACCTTTGGATGCATCTTCAGCTCTTCTCAGAAATCAAAACTGGCCATTAAACTCAGTGTCCAGAAAAGACTGTCAAAACTCTTTTGTCTGCACATTGTGTTGATAACTTTCTGCAAACTCACAGTCTTGCAAATGCAGTTCTTGATAACTTGAGATATCAGTTTTACCTTTTGAATCCTCTATTTGCATATCTGTGCAGAGAAAAGAGGGTTTTCCTGAGTTCTAGACCTCAGCGTACTTTCCAGGAATGTTTAGGCCAACTAACTGCAAGCATGACATGGTTGAGGAAGAGAGTACAGAGCACTGTGGAAGGGATGAGGTGTCACTCTTTTGCTGCTTTATCAATAGATAGATACCCATGAGCTGCCAGACCTTTCCTGCCTGGAGCTCTTCCTGTTAGGCACCTAAGAATGGCATGCTGTGGCTGTGCACCATGGTTTTCAGGCTCAAGGGAAGAAGACATTCCCCTAAGATGTCACGTTTTCCACAGGTTTAGCTCTAGCTGATTTGCCAGTGGCAATGCCAAACAGCCAGGGCTGCTCTTGACTCGCCAGGGTGACTGTGGAGACAGTAGGCTGCACAAGGTGCCTTCAGCTCAGCAAAACCTTCATGCCACATAAGTCCTGGGCATCCCCTTAGAGAAATATGCTTGGAAAGATGATGTATCAGCTTTTTTTAATTGTCAGCCACCTCTGAAGCATTTTGTATGTGTGAGTCACCCTTTAGGCACTCGATGGAGATAAACTTCCCAACTGTCAGGAAGTCAGAAAAACTGCTGGACCTTTTGGTACAAACGATCATCCTCTTAAGGATATTTAATGGCTGGGTAGCAGTCTCTTGTGTGAATGTATCCAAGTAATTATAGCTTAAAGTTGTACTAATCACTCCTAATAGAGATGGACTCTTACCCCTGCTGTGTCCTTCACTGCTCCCAGATGAGAACTATCCCAACAATTTGGGATTAGCAAAAACACTTGTTATACTATTATCTTCATAACTTTATTAACATCTTTGATTATAGAACAGATGGATGAATCCTAATAATTCTATAATGGCAGATTAAATAGCTTACACTATATCAATCATGTTTAAGTCTTTGCTTAATAAAACAATAATTTAAGTTGGGTCATGGGTAGTGTTTGAACCCCAGGCCCTCAGATTAGCTGCCGACTTCCTCCATTAAAAGAGTAAACCCATTAGCTGCTTGCAGTTGTACACTTATGCCTGTGTACACTGGGCATTAAAATATATGACTCATGCTGTGCTGGTGGATTATGCATTCAATTTTGAGATTAAAAATTCCTAGGTTCCTTTTGTGCCTCTCAGAAGGAGTTTAGCCCCCTGAAAAGAGTAGGCAATGAGAAATGGGTCAGCTAGTGATAGTGTTGTTATATTTTTACATAAAACTAGTATAAGCATGCATAAAAGACTTTATAAAAATGTCTGGTTTGGTTACCACTGGTTCAGAGATACTTAAGAGCCAAATGAATATATTTGGTGTATGGACTTTGAGATCCAGACAAAAAGAGTTATTGAATTCCCATCCTGTCATTATGAGCAGAATATAACTATAAGACTACAGTAAAAACTGCAGGGATTGCTTGCAGTATACTTTTTATCATCTATTTCAGGTTAGCTGGTTCACTGTAAACAAAAGTTCTTAGTGGATTGTTTTTCCCCTCTATGCCATTTTTTGCTGTGCTACTTAAACCTTAGGTAACCTTAGACACTCTTCATGACCTCCCCCAGAGTCAGCACTGGTTTGCACTGATTCAGAATCCTGAGTGCAGCTTATTAAAGCCCTTTATCTGCTGCTTTTCCAGAAACAGCACATCAAACTTTACTGAAGGTAACAAATCACGCCACTGACTGGAGATAAGTTGTGTAATTCTCTGAACATTGAATGAAAGAACCAGTGGAGAGAAGCTTAACAAATCTAGTGTGAATAAGAGGTCTTCAATCTTAACTGTAAATTTGAATGCAGTGTGATTACAATGGCAGTCTTCAGCAAGCTTTGGTTTCATGGCTGTGTGCAGAGAACTGACTTGCTCGTTTTGGTAAATAAACAGACAATGTGTGACTGTTGCTTGACACTGTTAACACAGAGCTGCACTACCAAAACTGAAGGCAAAGCATGTAAATTAAAGATCAGCCACTAATACAGAGTTTGAGAATATCACCTCTGAAAGCTAAAAGCTCAAGAACACACTTAGTGGGAACAGAAACTACTAATTCCTCATAAAAAAACCCACTTCCTGTATCATCATTTGGCTTCCTTGGGGGGGGGTCTAAAAGCAGGTTGAACTCTAGTTAACTTTGGAAAGCTCACAGTAAAAAGTACAATTGCATAGGAGTTCCACAGCTGTATATTAAGCCCTATAATTCTGCAAACTTTGCAAGTTTGCCCATCACTCTTCCTCAAAACTTTACATACATACTTAAGATTAAAATTTTATTTGGAGATGTCATTTCACTTTACTGCGAATCAGTACATCAGCTCTTCTATAAGTGCACTCAGTTACTCCCTGAAGAGAGAGAAACTTAGCAGTGGTATATATATTTCCTGCTCATTACAGGGTAAAAACCCTTGGAGAACTGATACATTGATTAGCACAAGTCAGAAGTGCATCTTTGCCTTGATCAATACATTGGTGTGTTGCGGGCTGGCTAATGGCAAGTGTCAGAGTGCCCACCTGTTTGGAATAATTGCAGGATACAAGCATTAGCCTATTGAAAGAATGCATTTATTGGGCACAAAGAAAAATTTATGATCTTCAACAACACAGCCTGTGCAATAACAGTGACTGCCAAGTAGAGAAAAGATAGTTCAGCTATATTAAAATAGCAGGTAAATCTGGAGTCTGGGGTTTGCTCCAGGTATTTAAAGACCTGAGCAGAGCATAATGAAGGAACAGATGTACCACTTCAAGCCAGTCTGGTACATGAGTAGCCTCAGAGGAGCATTGGAACACAAAACGAGAAAAGAGACAAGTCTGATCAAAAATATATATGCAAAGGCTCAGAAAATACAGATGCCTGCTTACAGAGCTCCTCTGTATGGATCCTTCAAATTTGGATATAGATATGGTGTAACTGTAATTCATGTCCCTCCCTCAGGGGAGGGTATTTTTTTATGCTCTTGTAAATTATTTTATTTCTTAAAATAGATTTTCCAGGTGAACTGAAACACTCTGTGGTGCTTTTAAGTCCTCTGACACTTCTGACTGGCCATGTTTTCATTTTAAACTCACAAAATGGAGGAGGAGCTCTCTTTTTTTTTTCATTAATCCTATAAACCAGGAGATACAAAGTTCCCACTGGAGATTAAGTTAGGTTGTGTTGTTGGAATGCAGGAATTAAAAGCATCAGTACAACGGTAAGGTTATTCTAAGATGAGCTGCTTTCAGTGTTTTCTGCTGCTACTCCATACAGCACATTTCCATACACAGCAGGAGATAACTATTGTCTGGTGGTTCCACATCTCACTTGGTATTCTAATTTTGGGTACTCCAAAGCACAAAGAGGCATGACTTTCCAAGCAGAACAGAGGAGACTCACAGCAGCTGGGCTGCCAAGAGCCCTGTGTGGTGGTGGGTTCCCCTCCCCATGGTCCATCCCTGCCAACCCCAGGTTTTGGTTTCACCCTGGGTTTTCCCCTCCCTGGTCCTGCTGCCAGTTACCCCTGGACACCCCTGTTACCTCATGTACATAATGTCAGTCTCACCTGGTTCCTACCCCTCCTTCCAGAGACTTCCCTGTGCCGGGGTGTCCCGTTGGTACACCTGCCCCTTTCCACTCCCCGTGCCCCTCCTACAGGGCGCTAGATCGGGGCTCTCACCTTTCTCCCCTCCCCACTGTGACCTGATTGGTAAAGAACTGTAACTGCCCCGGGTTTAAATGAAAGAGCAGGCTTCACTCGCTCTCTCCTTGTTCATCCCCGCTTGGGACAATAGACCTGAGAAACTGAACGAGAGGGAGCCTTCTCTGAGTTCTTGCCTCGAAACCTCGACACCGCAACATCCGCAGCCGCGGAGGAGCAGCCCTGATCTGCCCCGGTTCCCCAGACTGCAGGCAGAGCCGGGAACGGCATTTGGCACAGCCGGGAGCAGAGCCAGCTGGGATTCTACTGGCACAGTGTCAGCCCTGGACCAGCCCAGCCCTCTTGCCTTTCTTGGAGGGTGCAAGAGATGGCTGAACACATCCTGATGTACAAAGATGGAAAGTGAGGAACTTCCAACAAGAGGCAGCATATACTGGACTGAGCTACCTTAGATATTTACTACGGTTCTAGGGATGAGCCCTGAAACTCCACAGCTGCCAAAGCTGAATTGTTATGCCCAGGGAAACATGAATTGCAGGAAACAGTCACCTGAGGAAAGCACATTGTCAAGAGCTGGTACCCTGAGTGTCCTGACTTCCCTCAAAAGAGCCCGATACAGAAATGAAGAGTTGCTTGATCTGAAACTAGATAAATTTGTGTTGTTGCAAGAGGATCTCTTTCCATGTTAGAGCAGCTAAACAAATACATTTTCCCAGTTTGTTTGATGTGAACTGTTTCCACTGCCGTGTCTCAGAGGCCATAGCACTCTGGCCTTCTTCTGTCCCAGCCAGCTGGACCACCTTATCTGGTCAGAGCAGGAAGACTGGGGCTTGCACATCCATCTGGTTTTAGTGTGATTGGGAATCACCGCCTGTACCAAGTGGCAAGCACGGCTGTTTGAGATCATTCTCTGAAATCAGATTCATTGAGATTTTGTACAAATTCCATGGAGATGAAGGTACAACCTTAACCCTCTTAATTACAAGTTAAGACCTGACACCTGAAATCAGACTCAGGACCTTGGATTTAGACCTTGAAATAAACTCAAATGGGTAATAGTAACTCAGGAAGCTCATGTTTGAGAACTTAGTGGGGTAAGTGTTCCTCGTATTAAAGTAAGAAAATAATGATTAGAAAGTGTAATATCAAGCTTTTTTCCTGCTCCATTTCTTTAGTGCTAAGTTTGCAGGAGAGAAAATGTATACTTCTTGGGTATCTGGGAAGTGCTTTTAAGTGTGTCTAGCATGTCTTGTAGAGTCTGAGAATGCTTTGGTTGCAAAGGAGTAAAACTGGTAAGCTTTTTGTTTGCTTGTTGTTTTTTAACTTCTGCTAGTAATCTGATACTTTTTTTTCTGTTCTTTTTAGTTCTCTCTAGCCACATTGAGCTTAGTTATATAGATAACAGAAATTTATCTTTTATGAGAATATCAGACAAGGTACTGTTGCTGTAACATAGCAAATAAGTGCAGTGCCATGCTTAAAGTGTGTAGTGCTCCTGCAATCCACAAGGTTACAGGAAAGTAAGATGGATTTTAAACAGTGATTAAAGGGGAACACTGAATGAACAAAGCAGCAAAGTGACTCCCTCATCCTGCAGTTTTGTTGTTTACATGATAAATCCTCTAAATACTAATGTTAATTTAGCTCCATTTTCACTAACTCTAGGCTGACACATTCATTCTTGAGAAAAGCCATCCCCTGAGTGCTGTGGCAAGTGTCCATGCTAATTGGAAAGAACCCTTTGGGACTTGCTCTCAGTACACCTGTTTCTCTCAGTTCGGCAGGCTCCAGGGTTTGAGGCAGGCTTTAACTAAGTGTAAAAATGTTTCAGGTAGCAACAAGTGGCACAAAGGTTCTGGACTTGGCTGCTGAGCTAGATGACCCTCTGATACGTGCTGAAAGGATTTCTTGCGCATCCAAGAGGAGCAGCATCAGGTAAGTCGCCGGTGACGCAGGTTGTGGGAGAACATTTCAGATCCACTGATTTGTTTGTGAACTCCCTCTGGTGAAATATTCTACTTTTGTCTCCTGGCTGTCCACAGTAGCACGTCTAATATGGAAACTCTGATTTAGTGTGCAATTGTTCACGTGAAGTTCAGTGCTTCTGTTTGGATGCTCTGCTTTGCAGTAATGAATACAATTTCAGGTGGGAACTATGATTACCAGGTGGATGTAGAACCTGTCCTGTGTCTTCTGTATCTCAGCAGTTGTCACAAACCTGGTAAAACCCCATTTTTTGGTGTCCATGAGTGATGCCTGCCCAGGGAGATGGCAGTCCAAGGACACAACTCTGCAGCCTGAAGGGAGAAAGGGTATTTGCAACCTCTCAAAAATGCACAGGAATGTGTTTTCTGCTTGTTGTGCACTGGGCAGAGAAAAGCCTACTGCACACAACATAACTCCTGTAGGAGTGTATGCTCCCCCCGTTTAGAGAGTTTGTCTGCAGCTGCTCATATATGTCTGGACTTACTATGTGAAATTGGAAGTTCACATTGCACTGCAAATGTGACCCTTGTTCAGCCTATAACATGTAATAGAGTCATCCATTATACCACATTTCATTACATTTTCTTACATACCTTTTGCAGAACCCCCAGATTTCACTGGGTGGATGATTTCCAAGAAGCAAGACAACTTTTCAGCATGGCTTTTAATTCTCTTCACCATGTGAGTCCTGCCTGTCCGCCTGGTGTTCACCTTCTGAGCTAGGTAAGGAAACATTGCCATAGGGACTTGATAGAGTTATAACTTCTTACTGATAATTTATTCATATTCAAATCCCTTTTGGGATATGTGTGTAACAGAATCTTTCATTACATTATCTTACCTAATTTTTACATGAAACTCCAATCCCACTGGATGTTTCCCAAGACCTGGGACAAGTGCTTGATGAAGTAATTATTGCCATAAGGCTTTTTCAGAGTTACAGCTTGGTGTGGTTATCATATTCAGTTTGGAAATTGCATTTATACTGTATAGGCAGATAGGCAAGCTGAAAAAGGGAGATTAAATCTCAATTAATTTTGACTGCTTCTGAAATATTCTGCTTTGGAAATGCAGAACACTTTTAGGAAGTCTTTGGAAAGATTGAAACTGTGTTTAAAGAACTGCTTGAGCATCAGTTGTTTAAGCTGCATGATGACTCTGAAGCACAGGTTCATAAGCTTTATTTTCATCAACTTATACATGAAGAATACAAAGAAAAGAAAATTACTTACTGAGAGGAGTACATAGCAAAAAAAAAACCAAAACCAAACTCAATTTTAAACTTGGGGCTTCCTGTTCTGGACACATCCTACCCTTGTTTTTACAGATCTTTTTACTCCAACTGCATGTATGCTTAATATGTTTGAAATATGCACGGTTGCCAAACTTTGTTTAGTTGATAGTGAATGCTCTCCAGGATAACCTTGGTCAGGGATGCAAGTTACCAGTGCTGTTCTTGTGGATGGGTTTCCAGGTTGGTGCTAGTTTTTGCTGGACATTTTCTTCCCTGCCTTATTCCAGATTTAAATTTCATGCAGTGGTACAGCTCTCAGTTGCACTACTGTTTCCATTTCTCCTCAGCATGAGGGAAACCACTCGAATCCTGGCTTGCAATCTGTCTCACTAATGCTTAAGCTGGTGTTCACAGCCCTAAGGGCTTGTAGGCAACCTAATTACGTTCATTTCATAATTTCAAGTGATGGTATTTTGTAAACATTTTTAATGTATCATCATTAATATGCTAAGGAAAGAAATCTATTTCTGCCAAGAAAAAGGAAATAAATCTTCACTATCTCTTTAGTCCACTAGTTTACGTTTAGAATAGAACACCTTTTCTGAAAAGCTGTTGGAGACATATGCTCCCATTATTATCTCACAGTGATTTATCACTAACTCTAAAATAAACATTATATCTAACTTACCTGCTCACTACTGCCCTTGCTAAGCCATTTCAGAATATCTTGAAGACCCAGCATATGAACATTCATATGGGTTTGTTGGGTTTGGGAGTTTTTTTGCCTGCACTCTGTTTTAGTATTGTTGCCCCATGTATTTTTTTAAAATTTTATTAAGCAAAAGGGAAAGAAACAAAAACAGAATTGCCAGCTGAAATACTATCTAGAGAAGGCAAACTCACACGTAGAAACTAGTGCTGAAATTTTCTTACTGGAAGGATGATTTAAAATTTTCATGTACTAGGGGAAAGGGAAAACCCACTAAAATATAAAGTATGCTATATCCTACAGGCAGAGAGAATCTTTTCACCTGCATATTTGGGGCTGTGTGAGTCTGTGCAATCTTCAATAGCTTGAAACAGGCATAGACCATGGTTTAAACTGAAATTCTGCTGTCAGCTGCCTAGAATCTCTCTGTTTGTGAAATCGGCCATCTGTTTTCCACTTCCAGCAACTTTTGCAAGTAACAAATAACCCTGCTTCCAGCAGAGTTGAGAAGAAGGTGATTTCTTGTAGCTAAAAGATCATGGTGACCCAAGGCATAAGACAAGTGGAACCCGTAGTTCTCTGCCTTAGCACAAGTTGCCTGCCTCTTGGTTACCAAATTGCAGGCTGCACCCACTTCAGAAGAACTCCTTTAAATTATGGATATTTACTTATATTTGAGATAAGAGTCCAGTGATCCTCTCAGTATAAGGGATGTTATTATGCCAGAGCTGGGTAGACCAAGAATAATTAACAGTTCCAGAACAACTTACCTCGAATTGAGATTCAGGAAGAGAGCGTAAAAAGAAAGAGGGTGAGGTTGGGGAAAGTTATACTTCTGTGGCTACATTTTAAAAGTGAAAGATGACTGGCAGCTACTGGAATACTTCCTGGTGGCTAGTATTATTTATTTTGGTTTTAATGTTTGATCTACATTGCAAATCTAGTTCTCACGCTCTGTACGGAATGAGAGATCTGTTAAGGAGTTTGGTCACAGAATGCATCATTGCTCCAACTTGAAAATGGGGCAAAAGAGGGAGGAAGGTCACTACTCATCCCTTTGTTACTGTACCATTTTCTCCTTTGTTTTGGTGATCGTTGTTAATAGCTATGTGAGGGAAGCTAGGCAAATGAAAGCATCTCTGCTCTTTCACTAAAAACTTCACCCAGTGTCAGTAATGATTCTTTTAAGCCTTTTTGTTAAATGTCTTGGGCAGTGGATTAAGCCATAACATTTAGGATATTTGTCTCCCTTTTGGAAAGGCTGGCTTAGGCTCATAAGGTCTTTCACTGCAGGAAACATACTGACCTGTGCTGTTCTCTGCTTCCAATTTGTTCTGAGGTTGTGCAAAGCTGCTCTGCAGATATTCGTGGACAGTTATTTGAAAAAATAACAAATAATTGCCATTGGGTATAAAGCTCTGATTGAGTGCAGTGGAGATTACTGCTTTAGGATTATTAGAATAGCACTTCATAGTTTTAAAGCATTGAGAAGAATTGCCTTTTTACCATGTTTAAACTGATGTATGCAAATTCAAAACCTGAAGGATTGCCTATCGATGTTTACGAGATATACTGTAAATAATGCTATGAGGTCCTAGAGCAATGTTGCATCTTACCCTATGGAGGCAAGTCCCGTGTTGCATATTTTTTTTACTTCAAATGTTTCCTATTTTTCAACATCATCTCTCTAGTTATTTTATCTGGTAGGTCTTTAGTATAAAATATGGGCACGCAGCACAGAATACCACAGTGAGTTTTTCTGGCAAAAATGCATGTAGCCTCCTAGAATACAGGAGCTGAGGTTAAAAATAGTTCGTATGTGGCAGTGCAAGGTGGGGATTTGGGAGTTTAAGACACTCTAATTAT
Source organism: Promerops cafer (assembly GCA_013398275.1). Taxonomy (NCBI): domain Eukaryota; kingdom Metazoa; phylum Chordata; class Aves; order Passeriformes; family Nectariniidae; genus Promerops; species Promerops cafer. The sequence continues at coordinate 882,208 of VZSE01009823.1, read as the reverse complement.
TCACTAGACTGGTATGCTGCTGTCATCTTCACCAATTCAGAATAACACTTGGAAAAAACAAGTGACCCTCACTATCATACATAATGTGGCAGCTTAATTGGCAAGAAGAGGGTGAAAAGTAGGCTAGGAAAACCCTTTGAGACTGATGGAGCATATTTCAGTGGCTTCATCAAGATAATGTCCCCCAGGTGATTGAAAACAGCAAATATTTCATCAGGAAAGAAATATAAAGGTGCTTCAACCGCAGAACCCTAAACATATTATTAGAAGCCCTTTTTTTTTTCTAGTAGCCTTTCATATCCTACATATCTGGAGGAAAAGTAGAAGAAAATGATTAGTTTGAATATCCATAAATTATGGTGCTAGTGTACCTAAAGATACCTTGCATTTGCAGTGAGGTTTCACTCAGCTAGGCTCTGTGACCATGAAATTAAGGGTTCTATTGTGTTATTTCTGTTCTGGATGTGTGCTAAAAGGCATGCTATGTGGTAACCTGCATAAAAATGAAAGCAAATATGTGTTACAACTGGAAATCTATCAAAAGCCTCACAAAAGGCTCACAAAAGCTCACATTTCTTCAATATCCAGTTTACAGGCAGATTCTATAAAGAATCTTTTAAGTGTAAATAACATAGACCAAAAATTAAATCACAAAATAAATGAAGACTTCTTTGTCGTTGTTATGACTTTCTAGATAGCGCAATAAAACTACAGAGAAAGGAACTTCTGGAATTTCCTGGACAAGTACCCTGATTCTGTTAAACACAGATTTAAATAAATAGTCAACTTTAAATATCTATTTTAAACAAAATTCATGGCCCCATTATTAGAAGAGGTATGTGTCCCCACATCAATATAAAGCTAATAATACATATTTTTCAGTCATATTTTCTGTCAAAAATACACCATTGTGGGATTTCGCTTCTTTAACATTACTGACAAGTACCATGGAACTACAATAAGCAACTGATTTAACCCAACAAAACATGTGGGAAAATGGAAAATATTTTCCTATGCACATAGTGGAGGTTTTTGCCATTGAAGGTGCCGTGTTCATATGAGCAGACTCGGTGCTCTAGAAAGTCTGGATTAACTTGGGTGCAGCTTTAAATCACTTAATCATGTTTGAAATGGAAATGTGTTAGCTAGTTGTTAATTGCCAGTTAAAGTAATTCCTGATCAGCAGCAACTAAAAATAATTAGTGTTAATCCCTGTTTTTTGGACTATGTGTTTGCATCCCGAGATCATGCATCCTCATATACGCTCTATGCTGAGGGAAGGAGTCGAGTGGCTGGATGGGCCTGGGTGGAGTATCTTCTTGGTTTAAGACATGTTCACAGATGGTCTGAGCATGGATGTTGTTTTTGCTACTGGAAAAGTAAAAAACTTATTTCACAACCAGAAAAAATAGAGAATGGGAATTTTGTCTGATACTGAAGTACATATGTTTATGACCACCACGCTCAGTGCTGAGATACAATCAGGGATATTATATTTATATTTTACTGGTTCTCTGATACCTACAGCTTTGACCTGAAAGTAAACAGTGTCATTATAATGGGCTGTACATGATCAGAGATGTCTCTCTCCAGCCTTATTTCTTCTAGCAATTTTCAAGGCTGGTAAAATTTTCATTCCTGAATCAAATAAGTAAATAAAAAGGGAATGTTTCAATTACACAAGTCTGTCAACCTACACAAAGAACTAAACATTTCTTAAATTGACTGCTGTGTGGTATGTTAATTAGTCATCACCAGAGAATGAAGGGCTCCATTAGCAGGCAGGTACATGTGAGATGATGTTAAAGGAATATATATGCATGGAGCCTCAAACCTAACCATCTTATTTGCAATCTGTTACCGAGATAGAATTTAGTTAAACATCTTGAAGATGTACAAAATCTCTTGTAGAGGCGGCACTGGCCCTTAAGTTATTGGCAGCAGTGCTACTCATTAGAATAGCCTCTCATCTGAGGTGCCAAATGTGCCCTGTGTTGAGCTGTTCAATAATCAGCAACCAATCGTTCCTCTTCTCACATCACTCAGCATGACAAATCAGTGATATTAACCACATGGGTTAAGGCAAATGCCAGTCATTGTTTACATCTGAGGTTAGCCAGTTCTCTTTCAATCGATACAATGTCTCTAAAAATACAATACAAATAGACTGGTGGTGTAGTCTTCATAAAAAATCACATGACTTCCTCACATTTCAAAAATAAAACAATAAATTGTACAAGTGCAATACAAATGGTGGTATGAAATTGGCTATATTTAACTTGAAGAATATAGGGACTGTACTCCTGGAAGGAACTGGAGATAGCAAAATCTAGTTTCAGAGTAACACAGTTTAAAAAGGCCATGTGGAGGAAGCCCCTTAGCTTTTCTCACAGAGTCAGTTTGTCAGTTTTACCTGAGACCATTTACCCGGACAATGCCCAGCCCTTCTCCAAAGCAATCAGAGTTAAAAGACGACAAGCCTGGCGTGTTCTTTCTTGCATGTGTTACTTCCCCTTGGTTGGCAGTGGATTTCAAACACTGTTGCACATCTTGTATTTGGCTCAGTTAAGTTCCTCTCAAGCTCACAGCCTTCCCTAGTCTTTACCGAGCTGAATAATTTAGTGCGTTTTATCTGTGTAATCTGTGCCTTTTATCACCTCAGTGTTCACCTGTGGTCAAAGATCACTGATAAATAAGGAAAGCAATAGAATTTGTAATTCAAACAGTACTATCTGCTGCCTTAATGTGCCAGCATTAGCCATGAGAGCAAGCGTCTGTTCGCTCTTATCCACAGCATATTGCTGATCATCCTTGGTTCTGGCATAGAACAGCGCTGTGCTTTCCACTCTTTCACTGCCTGACTTAAGCAACAGCATCTCATAGAAATGTAGCAATGAATCAGTGACTGAAATACTTACTTGACAACAATTAAATCCCATACTCTTCTTATCTCATCACTATTTTGTAAGCAATAGTGATGGAAATCCACAAAGTACTGTGACTATCCCAAATTTAAAATGCAGATATAATATGCTTGTGTATGCATACCAAATCCTGCTGATTCTGTCAAGTTTGGAAGGAGCTGCAGGCTAAGTGGAACAGGGTGATGTGCTCTGAAGTTAACCAAAAGGACACGAATCATAATTCTAAAGAGAGAGGCTGGAGAGAAAGACAAGGAAAAGTAGCCAGTAATGTTAGAAATTACTTGAACTCTCTGTTCCTAAACAATGTGAAAGGTCTGACAAAGAGGCATTCCCCCTGTTCTGCACATGATGTTTTTCATCTGCTGGATCTTGTCCCTGCAGCCAATGACACAGTAACATTTCAGCTCACCTACTGCAATCCCCAGCTGTCCACTTTAGCCCAAGTCCTGTAGCTGGGTACCTTCTGAAACTGCATCATTTTTTCTCCAGCTTTGCTTTCACTGGTAACAATAACACAAGAGCAACAGAGGGCTCCTGGAGTAGTGCCTCTCATGGGGTCTGGCTGCAGGCTGAGCAGTAACACAGCACTGTTTACCTGGTGGTGGTCTCTCAGTGTGGCTCCTTGTCTCTCTGTTTTCTCCCTCCCCTCTCTTATTCCCTCCATTACGTACAAACACAGTCACTTGATTTCAAAACTTTTTTATAACATTGTTTTTTGTCTGAATTTTGACTTTATTTCCTGTTTCATTTCTGGTGCACAAAGGTTTTGTTACACTGCTTTTGGTTACTCTCTCTACATAAAGAGAGTAAAAATCTATATACCACATTTAAGTATGTATTTCTTATTTCTGTTAAGTAGTATAGACACATAGAGAAAATAAAAGGCAGAATGTGATGCTCAAAAAATTCAGCAAATACACATAGGGGCTGTTATTAAAAGTACATTCATCCAGAATGACAATGGTCTCCCTGGGCATAACTCCCTTGTGCAGTAAACGAAGCACCACTCTGGGAAAATGCAATGCCGAGGGAATTTTTTTTGCTTATGATGGGAATAACATACAAAATACATTCTGAGATGATCAGGATGGCTGTTACTGTGCTGTGGCAAGCTTGGGCCTTTAAATGTCTAGCCATTTTTCTTTTTTTAATGGCTCATTTTATATACGGTTCGTCATTGTACCACTGACCTTTTCTCTTCTGACTTGCGCTGATGACATCATGGAAATGACAAGATTACCAGGAGCGATGGAAATAGGTGCTTATCATTGTACAAATTAGCAAAGAGCTGGCAGCAACAGGAACATGATGGGCTGTTACGTCTGCCCTGGTGCAGATGAGAAAGTCACGTCTCAACCATCTAAAATTGGCAGCCAGAATTCAGTTGGGGACAAAAGTTCTTGTTTGTCCAGGAGCTTCTTTCAGTGTGGGAGCATCCAGATGAAAATGTCTGATTATCATCTATTACAACATGGAGTTAAGCTATTTTTCAGCTTCAATAGAAAAATAGCACAGTTGCTTATCACTATCTCCTATTTTAAATGTAGAGGTTAAACATATTTTCTGGGCAGGATTTCAACAATTACTTCCACATAAGAAACTCCCCACTCATTTTAATTCCCTTATTCAGTTTTACAGTTACAGTCAGCACTGATATGCTTTAACTGTATTTCATGGTGATTTTAAAGTCCTCATAAGAATATAGGGTTCTTGTGCTGTCATTTGAAATGCGTTGATATTCCCGAGATGTTAGTCTTGACTCAGTACATTAATATTATTAGGCTTGTAGCAATGCTTTATTAGTAGATTCATACTCACAGTAAAAGTTAGGAATGGTCTTCGTACCATATTGAACTGGGGCCTTGGAAATATGACAGTTAATTTACTAGGATAGTGCTGCAGAGTGAATGAAGTGGTTAAACAGATGTCAGCTGGGTAAGAGGACCACATAGAACCGAATTCTTTTGTAATTACACTCTGGCTATGATGGGAATGAAAAGAATATTTGGAGTTGTGTTACCTAGGTGATCTGCTGTTCTAAGAGACCTCCTCTGGCTTTTGTCCCTGTCACCACTATCCCCCCCAAAAAACCAAACAGAAGACAAGAAAAATGAAACTGGGTGCTGTTTTCTGTTTACAATTTTTTTTTCTGTGCATTATCAGAAGTTGCAGGTAACTATGGAATAGATGAGGTGAGGATTAGACTGCAGTAGATCATTCCAAGGCCACTCAGGTGCAGCCGGTATTGACAGTGTTGTGGTGACTGCAGAAATAAAAGGAGATGCCAGTTTTCTTAATAGCAGTTTTTTGTGGTGGTCTCAGCATCTGCTGAGAATGTTTGCTTTTAATCATTCACAAACAGGTAAATGGGTCTGTAAGAAAAGGTTTTTCCTTTATGCTCAAGAGTATGATAGTTTTTACTACCTCAGGACCCAGACAAAGGGAGGAAGTGAAACCATAATCAAATATACAGGGGAAAAAACTATTTTCCTGGGAAGGTCACAATGAAGTAATAAGAAATGTCCTTCAGTAGTCTTTGTGATTTTAAGGGAAATAATTATGTTGTATCTTCTGCCTTTGCTTTGTCAGAATTTCCTGTAGCATTCTTCTGTCCTGTGTTTGCACTGCTCCTGTGGATCCTGCATACAGTGTTAGTGAGATTGAATGGTCTGTACGGGGTAGCCTGGTGCTCTACAACTTTGTCAACAGAAAAATGTGCCAGTACAGCACCTGTTTCCCTGACTGCAGGCATTCTGGTACTTTATCTGTACATGCATAGCTGGAGGCTGTACTAGATCTCTTTGCTCTTGTGGTTTGGTAATTCCAGCAGCAGGTAGCTTTGGCAACATTTCATATCCATAATTGTCTCCGTGACTGTTTCTCGGTGGAGTGGATGTGCTCATTTCTATCCATGATTCTTTTATCCTAATTGAATAACTGCAGCTCACTAATGTCTGCCATGACTCAAACTACAGACTGGGTGATGGCCTTCATACCACTGTGCCACGTCATGGTTTTCCTACTGCTTTTAGATCTCCCTGTGAATAGCAAAAGAAACCTATGGGCTCCCTGCCTGGATTGTTACCTCCCCGGGAAGTGGCTCTATGCAGCTACTCAAATTAATTGGCATACACAGGGAGGGAGAGAGCAAGGGGTTTGGGGAGAGATACCAGCTTTAATGTAGGCAGGCTCATCTTCCTCTGCAGTCAGTGAAAAGGAAAAGGCCTCCTCCATAAACAGTTCCTGTTTTTCAAAATATTGGCTATGCCAGGCACCACAATTCCCCTTGAGTTTTCAATTTCTTTTAGCAGGCAGCTAAAAATTAGCTAGCTATGACTGTGTGAACAATAATGATTATCAGCGGTCTTAGTTCGAACAAGGAATTACCAAAAAATCATCAGATTACTACAGTTAAATGCAAGGTAACCCTCAAATTCACCAATACATGAAACTTGCCGAAAATGTGTCCAGGTCACTGGTCCACTCAGAACTTTCTAAACTCAGGCAAATATGCTGTTGGTTAAAGTGCTTAGAATAGCACATGTGTAAAGTTTAATGTAGAGCCTTTCATTCTATATGTGACAGGAGATGCTTCCGTTTGGGCTCTTCATTTGTCTCACAAAAGTGTGGGTGTGAGCCTCTTCCCATCATACTCCTTACAAGCAGTCTCAACAGACTTGCTTCCCAGGATAGCCTTAGGCTTTTGGAGATCCCTCAGTGTATTTATTTCTTGTAAAGATCCTATTGCATTGTCAGCACTTAGCACCAGATAATAATTCTGGAGCCAGACGCTCCCATCACAGGCCACAAGTCACTTCTATTGATTTCAAATACAATGCTGCTTTTATCTTCATTCCATTCAGGAAGGAATGTGGTTGGGCCACCCTCACGATATACATCACAAGAGTAACACAAGGAACACATTGGCAGAACTCTTAGATAGAGGCAATGCTGCTTTATCTTAATTTCTAGAATGGGGCACACAAAAAGAAGGACTTTTCTTTTTTCTTTTAAAGTGAGATATTAATTCCAATAAAATTATGGGAGTATTGTTGCTGCCTTCAATATACATGGGATATGATAGGTTTTCCTCTTTAACTTTTAAGTCTTTTGACCAGCTGTTTAATAGTTACAAGCCTTCATAAGTGGCAAGAAACAAAAAGATACATCTTAACCCCAAACTAAATGCGTAAAAACCAAACAATTTCAGGGAAGAAGATTCTCTTTAAAAAGTCTAATTTGATCAGGTTCCTTCACCATAATCAGAAGAAGGAGAAAAATGTACATGGAGTGAGCACAGGTACCACACTACCTCACGAGTGAGTGAGGAGGGCACATTTCAGAACTCAGCCCGTGCCTTGCTTTGGAATCAATCTGAATGACTAATGGTGGGGAAGAGGGATTAGAAGGGAATCTTCATGTATACACATTACCAAAGAAAAGGCTGTTATTAAGGCACCAGTAGAATCTGAAGTTACAGACAGGCATTAGACATGACTGCTCATAGCAGGACCCAGGTGCCAAACTAGAAAAGATACATAATGCTTCCCATAGCAGCATCTGGCTTTTTGGCAGAGTCTACACACTTGGGCATTGATGACTCTGGATTTGCTTTGTAGTCTCTCAAACAGTTGCATGGCAGTGGCCCTGGGCAAAACTGCAGAACCTTTTCCTCCATAGCACATAATTTCACATAGCATTTCACAAAAGAATTACCACTGAAAATGAACATAGTCTGTGCAATTAGTCTGATAATTAAGACTTAAGTACTGGACAGAGATCAAAGTGCTTGTAATCTGCAATAAAGTTCCTAGAGTTGTAAGGATTTTCAAAATGTTAGCTCGTGCTTTATTGCACCTTCCATTTATTGTGTACCCATGATAGCAGCAAACACATTTTCCCAGTGGATATCAGTATGTATAACTGCAACACCTGTTACTACAGAAGCCTGGTATTTCTCACAATATGATTACTCTGTCAACGACTGCCATAAAAGGTGGCATCTGTATTCATCAAAAAGAGTTATCAATAAATGTAAAGCCATACCACAATTAGAGATCTCCAAGGAAGAACAAATCCAACCAAAAAAAATGTCAACGACAGTATTTAATTACTAAGATTGTTAATCAATAAAATGCCGTCATAACTTTTAATTAAATTTTTATTTGAACTGGATGTTTAGAAAATCTGATTCTTTGTTTTTGTTTCATTTAACAGTTGCACTACTAAAGTACTGGTGGCATCTGTGAACAACCTTCCTCGAGGGGACACTTCATGTCTGTAACTGCATTTTGTCACCTACAGAGGGTGTTAAGAATCTTGTTAAAAATAAAGGAAATAGTTAGGAGACATCTCACTGTAGCCATTATTATAGTGCAAATTACCAGATAGAGTAATCCAGAAGCTGTCATGAAAGGTTAGTAAGAAACAGTGTCAGGAAATCAACCATACAGCAATTCATCATGGCCTAACACTAGCTCTAAACTGAAAGCTTTTTAAAAGGCATTGTTTTATGAAGTAAGGGACATTATCTTTTTTCTTTTTTTTTTTTTTTTTTTACAGCACTGAACAAAGATAACTAGGAGAGTGGTTATCTCTCATGAAAGATATAAAGACATAATGATGAAAAATGTAAATTATTTTATCGCACAAATATGCAGGCAAGGTAAAAACCAGAGAGAGGTTGCTACAATTGAAGGAGGCCATTGCAATATAATACCTCACCTTTATTTTCATTTTAATTTTGAAATACGCTGTCTGATTTTTGCAATCTTTATTCAGACAACAAATGACAGGCTTTCTAGATTACCAGTCCAGTCCCTAGAGGCTCTGTAAGATACCACGAAAATACAAAATTTGCCTTTCAGGAAGTTTTTAAGTTAAGTTTTTAAGTTCTATCAAGTGCAGTCTTGATACTGATTATAACACAGATTGCCATTGCTCTGTTAAGGGATGTTAGAATAGTTTGTTGCCATTTGTCTTGTAGGTGAATAAGTGCTGTCTGCCTCTTCCTTTGACTTCCAGGTTCAGCTAGTGAGCGAGTGCCTCCTGATGCTGACTGTGAGTCGTGGTTCTCCACTGCTGCAGTGCCACTGAGGAGGCTGCAGCTGCTCTCTGCTGTGAGGTGGGATTTCCAGGGGGCTCTGTCTGAGCAATGCTGTCGCTGCTCTTCGGAAGTTTGCTCGCTCGCCTTCAGAACTATGTCAGAGCACTGGGCACAAAACTTGCTCTTTTATAGAGCACTACAATTGTACTCAGGGTCAGGGGTGGAACCAAAAACTCTCCAAACAGCCAAAATACTGAACCAGTAAAAACCCAATAGTTTGCATACACCAGGAGTGTTTTCCTGGTTAATCACGGCTGGATGAAGTGGAAGGAAGGCAGTAGAGTTTGCTGGAGGTAGCCACGCTCAAAAGTTCCCTCTAAAAAGAGAAAAAGTAGACAAAAATATACTGAAAACGTGATGTTCAGAGGCTTGGTTAGTTGCCAGCATCCCCAGGGCTCCAAAATAGCTTTGTAGTACCTAAGAAGCAGAACTCTGTCAGAAAAGATGACCAAAAACCTGTCTTTATATTCCATATGAAAATGTCTCAAGAAGTACCCGTAACCAGGGATTGCATTGGCATTAATAAATACATAAGTGTTAAAAGACAGTTATCTCAGATTGAAGGCATCCCATAAGTTTAAGTGATAGCTGGAAGAGCTGTGAAGATGATAAACAGAAATAATAATGAGCAGAAGACTGTATAAGATGGTAAGTTTGATCATACCACACTTTACTGGAGTCTCTGAAAGTTCTTGGTTTGCTATACAGCCCTATGTAAAATCATGGAGAAGACTAATGCAATTACAAATTAAGAATTTTTTTAATGGGGCTGACTGATGTTTAGATGGCAGAAAGTTTAATTACAAGCACAAACTCACATCAAGTTTGCATTGTTGGTGAAAGCTTATATTAATGTCCAGCCTCAACGTGCTACCAAGGGCTAGTCTTCATTTGCAATGTTAGTGATATTTTCTGAAGACTTGTCAGAATGGAGCACTCTCTTCTCATGGATATAAAAATACCCTTATGAACAGATAATAGCATCAATCACTTTTAGTATTTGAATGTCAGATATGTATGAAAACCCTGCTAACTACCTTCAATAAAGAATTTTAAAAATTGCTCCTCAAAATACATATACATGTATTTTAATTCACAGGAGAACAGATTAAGAGAACTCTCCTTCCATGACACATTGGATGAGAATCTGTCTTTTTGCAATGCTAAAATCTCTCAATCCATCAACTAAATGCAGATTCAGGGCACCATCTTGTATTTCCTTGTCAAATAAATTATGCCTTATATCAAAGACCACACAGATTCCTACTTAACAAAACATGGGTATGTCTGAACATATCATAAATGTGAAATATGAAAGAAAGCAAAATGAGACAGTCAATAAAATGTAAGATTTGTAAGTCAGATAGCATATACCTTAGAAATAATATTACCAATACTCAGAATCTGTGATTAAAGAAATATTCATAATCTGTCACTAATTTTCCTCAGAGATTGAAATTTTTTATAATACTAACCTGAAAATGTCTGAGGGAAATTAAAAGAAGAAAAGTAGCAGATGAAATGGTGTTTTAATGTACATTTTTCTATCTTTGCATACATATAAAGATACTTCCCTTTATTTCTCTCTTCTTTTCAATTAGCAACTAAGCTGGGAAAAGGATGCATGTTAACCAAGGACAAAGTTTGAAGATATACTATTATTGAGAATAGTGAAATGTAAAACCATAAATAGAAATTGCCTGCAGCTGTCATAATAACTGTCTGGGCGATAAAATGGCAGCTAAAATTCAGTAAGGGCAAAATAACATGGTGAAGTGTATGAAGAAATCAGCTCTAAGCAAACTACTGCCAGCCACTCAAGGAAGACGTCACGGATTGGGTTGCTTCATAACACCATGAACTTGGTATGCCTTAGTTTTCATAAAGCAAACTCTGTCAAGAATAATTTGGAAAGCACTTTCAAAGAAAATACTGAACTGATTAGTCTTCTGATGTCCTTGTCTTAGATACAGCTTGTTGTTCTGGTCAGAGTATAATAAAAAGTTACAGCAGAACTGATCTCTAATCAACATAAAACTACATTAATAATGTGTTTTCCTTCCAGAATGTATGTTCCTCATTTTGTTTGCATTTATTAGGAGCTTTGCATACTGAAGAAGCTTTCACAGATGAAGGCTCTAAAGAAGCTCTGGCTAAACCTGAAAACCAGCTACAAGGTAAGGATTCTAAAGTATGTATATAATTAGGTAATTATTTTTTTAGCAATTTAGGTAATATGCTGTACTTTATGGACAATTGGCTCCTGTCAATAGACTTTCACACTGATATTGAAAACAAATTATTATATGCCTTGTTCTCTGATTAAAAATGAAATTTTGTCATATACAACTGAACAACAGCTCATTCAGCCAAACCAATAAACATCTTCAAAATCTCTTATTTAATCTTTATATGAATAGGCAGACATACTCATTCTCTAGGAGCTCACATTTATCATCAATGATCACAAGCTCTTATTAATCCTTCATCAACCCTGCATTCATCTGATAGTACCTGGCCTCCTGCATAAACGAGGCAGTAGGAATTCACCTCACGGTCCATGCATCAAGCTTCTGAGTTCTTGGCAAGGTAGTCTGCTTCTTCAGACTGACATTAAACTTGATATAAAATCTTCAGATGAAGATGAATCTGCCGTGTGGAAATAGTTCCAGTGTTTAAGTACCCTTTGCACTTTATTCTTGCTTTATGCTTCACTGTCTTTTCTCCAGTCGTTAGATCTTCCTATACTTGTGTCTGTTTATAGGTATCAGATGTCTTCATCTGTAGATAATTATGGACCATGATCAAATTATCTCTTAATTAACTGAACTAAATAGACTGAGCTTATTCTAAATCTCTACTGAAAGGTAGGCTCCCACTTTTCAGGACTTTTTTTCCCCAAAGTTTTTCTGATACGTCAGCATACTTCCCAAGGGTGGGTACATCCCGTGCTAAACATGCTGCCTCAGAAACAGATTTGATGTCACATGTATCACTATTATTACCAACCTCCACATTTTTCCCAGTATTTCCATCTACATCTTGAAGAAACACATTAGGTCTTTCTTTGTCCTTCTGTGACATCTTTTCCAGCTGCTTTTCAGCAATGACTTCCAAATCTTCACAGCCCCTACTTTCCAAGCATCATTTTCTGTCCTTCTAACAACTGATGCATCACCTACAGCTCTTCATTATTTTTTTTGTTTCACTTTTCTATTACTCCTATACCCAGAAAACAATATATAAAAAACCAACCCTTCCTGAAAATTAAAATAAACCAATATGTGAATATATGATACCTGCCCTAAGTTGTTGAAATGCAATTACAATTTCTGTCTCTCTTCACCACTACAACAGTATCTTCCAGTTGAGAAGGAAGTGTGATACCAGGAACATATCATGGGATGGAAAAAAAACTTTGTTTCTTGATTATACTGTGAACCTTTTCTGTTTTGACAATTTCCCTCACATTTCATCCTAAGTAGATGAGAAAGCATACGCATATTTTCAAACACAAAAGAAACACATGAATTGTGCTAATGATAGGGGTGGTGGGAATAGAAAGGAGATGGCAGTTCATGACGTAGGTTCATTAATCAAAACTGTTTAAGCTCCTGTCCATGGGATCTTGCAGGTCTCTTTGGGCAACCTGACCTGGCTTTACTATAAGGTTCTTATAAGAAATGGGTGATTTTTTTTCCTTAATTTGAGATCAGATAGCAGTGATAAGGATTTTGCTAGCTTTGGATAATATTATTAAATTAACAGCAGTGATATCATGTCTCATATTCGTGAAAGTGAATGGACAAAATTGGCTAAATTGTTCAACAGTGTGTTTCACCATCCTGGTATTTTCAGTAATATCAAGGTCAAAATTTTTTGTTCGGAGAGGCAGCAATATATGCACCAACATGTTGGAGATGGAAGTGGTGGGTATATGGGTATGTAACTCCCAGTTCAGGTTATGGTATAAGGCACATGTACAGTTCTAGGAGCTGCCTGTCTGCTGTTCAGTCAGCTGCAGCCGATTACAGAACGGAGGGAAGCACCGCGCTCCTTCAGAGGCTTCATTTCTGCTCTTCACTTCAACCTGGAGCTACAGTCCTTCGTGCTTTTCCTCTGTGGGGAAAGGTATGACTGAGATCTTAAGAACCTTATTGTAACTCAGTGAAAGATCCATCTCATCAGTTGCAAGAGAAGCTAAGCTGATAAAGGAGAACATATAAAAGGAATTTTCTCCAGCTCTATAAAATATCACTTTAGATAATATCAGCTCCTGTATTCAGCAGCTGCCAGGAAAGCTCTGAAAGCATTTTCTCCCTCTCTATCTTTGTGACTATTCCTTCCAGAGGAAACCTGAATGTAAGTTATTTTACATGCTCACAGCTGTTCAGGAAAGAGGAGAAGCTGATGGCCATGGCAAAACCCTCACCATGCAGATTGCACTGTGTTTTACCTACCACTCCTGTTAGGAAAAACATCTCCCATTCATGAGGCTGTTGGAGGCTTAGGGATAGTACAGAGGGTCACAATGGAGACCCTAACACTTGGGAGGAAATCTGTAAAATTTTTTGGTTTTAATACAGGGTTGTACCCCCAATATCTGTTACCAGTCCTCATTTGTGCAGTAGAACAAAGCCCTTTGTTAATGCCAGGGTGGTTCAGTGGGCACTCAGGCACCCCACCAGTCATGGCTGGAGCCATGGCAGCCTGTCTGGGACATGAAGGCTGGGACAAGAGGTGGCCAGAGTGTGGCTCTGTGGCTCTTCCATGGCTTTAACAGGGGGAAGGTACTTAAGACTTGCATCTATAATGGCCAGGTTCACTATGCCATAGCCAGACACAAAGGAATCTTCTCAGAGGAGAAATCTCAGCTCTTCATGTATAACCTGGAAAGGCCTCCAAAGTATTTATACAAAAGAGAAAAGGGGAGGGAGAAGTTAAAGAAAATTAGGTTGAGAAACAAGAGAAGCTTTACCATTTGTTTACAAAACCTCTCTGTTTCTGAATCCTCATTTAAAAAACTTACATTAACACCCAAACCAGAGCAAATACTTAAATTGGTTTTGAGCACTCCCAATATCAAGATGAATACAGGGTTTTATTGAATCTCTTTTGTATCTGGAACATGTCCAGTGGAAAGAAAGGCATGGCTGATGTGCTGCTCCTTTGCTCTTGCATCAAAGACAGCAGTCCCCTCTTTCTGCTATCCTTTCATCGCAGAATGTTACTTAATGCTGATCATTCCAATAAACTACAGAAATAACAGAAAAATTAGAAAAGCAGGCCAAATATTTTCTCTTTTATTTAATACAATTTCTTCCTTCTTACAACATATGTTTGGTCATCTTGGTATATGGGTCAGGAAAAATAAATTTTCACAAAAAGTCTGCTGAAATTCTATGAATTCAGTGAAGGGCCTGGGTAAGTCCCGACATGACTACAGTCTTCCACGGCAATCTCTCTTCCTCTCAATTATCTAAGTTCTCTGAAAAGCTGAGCATCTGATATGAACATGTGAAGGTGAGAAGGGATTACCAAAGTGGGTATCTTTCTTGCTCAGTAGGCCTGAATAAAAGTATGCATTTAGCTTTAGAAATTCTTTTTTATTTGTTTGTTTTTCCTACTCTACTCTGTGTTTCTTTTCAAAGATTGCAAGTGAAAATTTGTAATAGGGACTTTCCCATATATATTGCTGAATTTTAGAAGCAGGAATGGGAATGGAATATTTGGATCATCCCTGCTGTTACTTCTGAGTCCTGACTACTGCTGTTCACTTCCTTATCATTAATAAAAGATCAAGGAGATGATACAGAGACTGTGGTGAGAAACAGCAAGTCTGTTTTGACATGAATTTTCCAGAATAATTCTCTTTCTGTACTGATGCTAGTGTCTCACACAGGGAGGTTTTCTATTGGCTGAGTATGTGCCAAAGAATGTTAATAAGGGGGATGGTTGAGTTAGTAATTCCCTTTCAGAAATGGTCTGGGAGTGTGCACCATTGGGGTTTTTTGGAGTGGTATATATAGTACGGGCATGATGGACACTGATTATCTGCATTGCTGCAAAGTAACTAACATTATAGGTCTGCCACATCCTTGCCCAGTGAAGTATGAGTGCACCCAGTATGCAAGATATCCATGTGCTCCCTTCGTCTCTACCAGTGGGTGGGAAACTTAAAATTGCGACGGGAATCAGGAGTAAAAACTATAGGACTGAGAATTTCCTGAGTATTAATAAAAGGAATCAGTATGCCAGTTTTACCCAGAGATCTTGAAGGGACCTGTATGATCCAGTAAATTTAAAATTTAGATGTACAAAGAAGCTGAATGCCTTACTCTTAGTGGCTTTTTTGAAAATTCCAGGAAAAGGTGCAGTGTCCATTTCTTGGTGTCTCTGTGAAGAACACATGCATGGTTCCTAACCTGATTTGATGATCCCTAAAATGTGAACATACACACAGTCCAGCACAGTGGAATATTTATCAATAAAATAGGTAAGTGTTATTTAAATTTTAAGCAGCCATGAATAAAAATATAGCAGTAGGCTCTAGACAATTGCAATCTACTGAACTAACTGCTTCCTAATTAAATTTTCCATATCTTGTCTTTGGAAAACTACCCAGAAGCATCCTTCAGCATTTGTTCATGGCACATTTTTCTGATAAGGGGATCAAATGGGATTTTAAGAAATTTAATATCAAGTAAATAATAAAATAATAATTTTAATATCAAGTGGAGATTGCCAAGAATAGAAACTACATAGGAGCTTTCTCATATTACTCAACCTTATTGTTACAGAGCTCTTTTCACAACATTTTGTGTTAGCTTGGATTTTTCTGCATATTGACAATTGATGACAGGATGTTTGTTACCCAAGTTAAACATTGCAAGTAGTTTAGAATCTCTGATATTTTAGCCACATTAAGCAGGAATGGTGACACATTAAAGAAGCTCCATCACCTGTGGATTCACTGTAGGTCTCTGTCCCCACAGTCTTAGAGGACAGTGAGCCACAAAACCAATAATAATTAGGACTCCTAGCCGAGGTGAAAAGCTATTGCCTCATGGAACTATTTTCCAATCCTCCTCCTTCCAGCTGAGCTGGACTAGTGACACTATAAAATGGCAATTAAAAGACTCAAGTTTAAAAATACCTTCAGCTTCCCAGGTCCCACAATGGCAAAGGTTAAGTGGATTATGTGGAGATAATTCACTCAGCTCCAGGGGGAGGGTGCTGATTGCCAGGGCTGTTGGTTACCTCCCTCTCCCCTCCTCACTTGCTGAAGCAGTGATTGTTACAGTAGTGTCAGTTTTGCCAAGCTAAAACAAGAAAAACCCTGGAAAACTTTCCCAGTGGACCCTGCAATTACTAATGGGCACTGACTGGTACTTGCAAATTTCATTTTGACACTTTGCCTTGAAAGCTGAGCATGGAAGTGGTCCCTAGTCCTCAGCTAACATCTTAATGATATTGGCCATTCATGCAACTCTTCTAATAAAAACACCCAGTTTCTTCAAGAGAAAAAGAATATGAAAAAGATTGCTGGCCTTACATGAACAGCTACTCTCCCCCGTGCTCCAACTGAATTAAAACCACCAATTACACCTCTAGTTGTGTGGCAACACCTACACTGTGTTTCCAATTAGCTTTGTAAGTTTTTAATCAGTGACAAATGCATTTTTGTAAATTCAATTTGCCTTTTATTGCAGCACCTATAAAATGTCTTGCAGCATTCCGGAACTTTGTGAAGGTTTTACTTGCTACTGACATAACGCAGCTGTCGGACCTACAACAAAGGCTAAGGTTTATGAGCAACTTGAATTAGGATGTAGGTTAAGCAATTAAAGTTCAAGGAGGGGGAGGGGGAAATGCTTTCCCAAAATTTGCACTTGCCAATTTAAAAAAGCACACCAAAAGCATGCTGCACACTAGGATGGGAGAAGGTAAAGCAACTAAGGAGACCATACTCAGCTTTAAAGTTGCTATTTTGAGAGCATTCCATATGTGAAAAGGTCACCCAGATTTCATTAATAAATCCGCTCTGCTGTTTGTTTTCTTTTTTAATCAAACTCAAATGCATCCTGTTAAAGGGCTGAGTGATTAGATCATAAATCTGGATGTCCTTGAAGATGATGAAGAAAATGCTTATCTGTAAAGCAATCATCATACTGCCAGTTCTATCATTTACACATTTTTACACATGCTGGAAAAATGGTTTAATTTAAAATAATTTGCTTGAATTTTTAGGTAAGAAAAAAATCTTGCAGAATTTACAGTTAAAAGAGCAACTGGATTACTTGAGACGTATGGAAAGAACCCGTTACATCTAATCTTCTGTATCTAAATTTAGGCAATTAAAACAATCAACATTCATAATAAACATGAATTAATATTTCATCTTAGTAAAACTCAGCTCTCAGTACATTAAGTTCTGGTAACAGTTATACGTACAAGTCTCCTAAATTCAACAACTCTGAAATTAGTCAGTTTTAATGGGGCCTAAGTATAAATTTGCTTTGCTTTTTAAATTTGGGTTTTATTTGGACTGGTAGAGGCAATCCAAATGAAGTTACTAACTGTATTTTTGTTCTATAAATGCATGGAAATCCTTGTTCTGTGGGGTCTAGACAGTACATATTGTGCTAGATTCCTCATTTCTTCTTTTTTTTCTATTTTTTATTTTCCTTGTATCTTGATTTTTCCTTGTTTGCGAAGTATTTATTCAGTACTTCTGGCAGTATATTTTTCTGTTGTAAGCATAATTAGGATATTGCTGCAACTTCTCCTGTGTGCCTTTGGATCTTACAGCTGATTTGTCACTTTGCCTGAACCCAACTGTGGACAAGAGTATGGCCAGCACCAGGAGCATGTTTAGCTATTGCAGTGCTAGCAGGAAGTTGGGAAATTAATGTCTCTTTGGACCTTTATTAAAACAATGGATATGGAAAATAATTCTTGTGGATTTATAAACATTCTTACAAAAGGAATGAGACATGGAGCAATATTTTGAGGCGGGTAAACACACGTTGCCATTTTTTAGCTGACTGCATGACCTGCTTTTAGTTTAACATAAACCCCATCTAGTTTGATTCGATGGAGCCATTTTGATTTCTGGAGACTTGATCCACAGAGGTAAAAGTCATAAGGTCTGTTTGGCACTGACTCTAGTGCCAAAATGTGGCTCCGTGGAATTCTGCCCAGTGCACGTTATCTGATGACAGTGGACGTGTTGCATTATTTAGCACATAGAATGTCCACCCTGCAAAGATTTATGTGTTTGCTTAACTTTGTTCTGTCTGGTTAATTACTCACAGTCACAGAAGATCCTTACGTGTATAACATCAATGTGTTTTATTCTCAAAGTATTTTTAAAATTACTTGCTTAATTGTTTACTAGTTGAAAAGGCACTATAGTAAAAGCTTACCAAAGGTTTCTAAATTATATTTTCCCTGCAGATCATAGTGAGCAGAGGGAGTAACAGGATGATTCTAAGATTTGTATGGGTGCACTCATATGCACCTAACTTTACTTCACACAGTTTTCTTTAACTGACATTTATAAACATTAATTTTATTTGGTTTGTTGTAGACCCTGCGATCCTCTCCTCATAAACGCAAACGCTAACTTAAATTGAGTTCAGCAAGCCAGTTTTGAGCTGCATGCCGAGAAGATTAAAAGAAATAGTACAAAATCCTCTCCTGGGAAAGATCAAATGGTTACTGAAATGAAAGCAGCCTAAAACTGTAGGGTTTAGCCCAGAGGGGGGGAGGGGAATTGGGCATTTAGCTATAATTAACACCTTCTACTTACACTCTCCAGTGTTTCAAACCGATTGTTTTTTATTATAGGTAGCTGCTCACAAACCTGAAATCACTTTAGTAAAAAGAAAAAAAATAGAATCAGAAAAAATATTAGCAACTAATAAGGCTAAATTCAAGCGTTCACTCTTCAAGCAATGGTTCTGTAATCCTCAGATTCCTATAGTCAGCCATAAAGTCATCAAGCATTAGTTGCATATAAAAAGACACTATTTACGTGTGAATATGCAGTTGCAGAGAAAAATCACTTTCTTTCTGCTTTCTACAGAACTTGCACTGAAATTTTGCTTGGGTGAGCACTGTATTAGTTTATTTGAAGCTTGAGATTAGTAACTTTATCCAGGATAAATATCTTGTGTATTCTTGATGTGATTTCTTCGATGCTCCTTTAATTCTGCAAATGTTGCTTAAAAATAGACACGTACCTAGAACACTTTAAATGAAGATATTGTAGCTCTTCTTTTTTTCAGTTTGCCTTGAAAAAGTGCCCAAAGAAACAGAAAAGCTGACAAGCTTCCTTACTTGGCTTTCAGAGACCTTGCTCAGTGTTTTTGGTATGTTGCATGCTGGAACTTATTTTCTCTCCCTTTCTTCTATCGTGAATCAATCATTGTCGGGTCATTGCCTACTGATCACTCAGTCCCTCAGTCTGCTGCCACAAAAGTACTTGTTTTTCAAAAAAATATCTAGGTTGCTACCTTGCATCAGCTGATCTTAAAGTATTTCTGGCTTTCTGAACTTCCATTTACATGTTGCTACTACTACACTCCTTTGGAATTCATAAATTCATATCCTGTGTAGGTTCATGTCCTGCCCTTGTAATGCTTTGCAGGCTGTTAGCATACTTCTTCAACTGGTGGAGATAAACGCTGGTAGTACATTGTAAAAATAAATTCTGGTTCACACGTGTATTAAAGAAAATATAATATATATTTTCTGAGATAACGGGACAGTGGAATTTGTTTTGGAATTCTTCCTTAACTGCAGAAGTGCCTCAAAATCATCACCTTTCCTTTTGCCCTCTCCTGCTGAGCTGTACAAGGAACCCGAGAAGTGTGAACAGAGTGCAGATGTGTCCTGCTGAGTTCTCTGTTCACCATCTATCCCTGAGCAACACACCTGATGGTTCTGATAAATTTATGCACATAACCTTGTTAAAAGATTAGCAGTGTTTTCTCTGTGTGAGGCCAGGTCCCCCAATATCAGGAGTTTTTGGAGGATACAGTGGATAGGGAGATGACAGACAGCACTTACTGATGTCAGTGATCCATAGTAGTGCATACTGAATTATTTTGGTGTGTAAGAGGAGATACGGTGTTTAAGAAAGAAGTTGATAAAATTAAGATTGTAATATTGGTTCCTTTCTTCTGTGGCTGAAGTCTATGAGATTTGTAGATTTGTTTCCAGTTTTTTTGTTTTGTTCCTAAAGAAATACTGTACTGACTATAAACTTATTTGCAGTAATTTCTTCTTCTGCAGATAAGGTTAATGCTTTTGAGCTTGCTCTTCCATGCCTAGGGGGTGTAACACATATGGCAAGTAACAATAAAATACTGATCTGACTGTACAACTTTATGTAAGGCATGTGTGACTAAAACCTGAGCAATAAAATTTCCTTTCCTGCTCAGCCAGAATTGTATATGCCTGTCATATTTTATTGGTTGTTAAATGGCACATACGCTTATGGATCACAACCAAAACCAGACAGCCTGCGGTATCGTTGCATATTTGTCATCTCCAATGAACACATTACAGCAGATTTCTGTATACTTGGGCAAATTAAGCTATAGGAAAGTAAACAATCATGTTGCTGATGGATATGTATGCACTTAAAGCATGTGGAAACTTCAGCTGTTCAGTTCTAGAGGCAAAAAAAGTTTCTGATTTAAGTAGTGTAACAGAGCGATCAGAAAGCAACATTGTAAAGCAATATTTTTTAAAGATAGATAGACACCTTTTTCAGATGCAGGCAAAAATAGCGTATAGATCCAACAAATTAGGCCAATTTTAGCTGCATTAGTAGATATCCTGTAATTCATTAATATCCAGTGACTAGAGCTATATGAAAGAGATACATAGAACTTCAATTACTAACTTAGTATTGCTGTTAATAGTGTTCCTCATCCTTCTGAATTCTGAAATTGTTGGTTCTTTTCCTACATGGTAGACAATTCTGGCAAATTATAAAAACTATTTTAAAAATTCAAGAGGAATCACATATAACAAAATTTTTTAAATAGATTGTGTTAAATATACAGTGAAACCATGCTTTAAATTCCCTTTCATGGGATCCAAAAATTAAGGACAGTGATTTTAGTATTAGTTAATACGTGAATACGTACAAATTAATAGTATCACATGCTGCAAACCAAACTGTACTGTTGTATTGTGTGATAAACAGAAGAAATTATACACTTGTAATCCATCCTCTGCCCTTTCTTCAAAGTGTTTAGCCAGTATAGCCCACTGAATAAGCTGTTTGGACACAGCAACACTGACCTTTATCAGAGATACTTTTGGTCAGGAAAGAGATGACATTTCTTTCATTGTAGGTATTAAAAAAATCTATGGTCAATGCCCAGCCCTCAACCAAATAAGTAACTAGGAGGGCCATGCTGATCTGGATTTTGAAGAGTGGTGTGTCATTATTGTAAAGCCTCCCAAGGTAAGAAGATTTAATTTTTTCACATTCTTGGCACCAATAACGGCACCAATAAGAAGAGACTCCAGAGTGACAGTGACATGTCAGAAAACTGAGAGTGGATGAACGAAATTTTGGTGACTAAGTATAATTCACTTACACAACATTGTGAACATTTCAGATAGCACGTGTCCATTTCCCACCTGCCAGGCATTTTAACCAGATCCTTAGCAGGTGGGATAGGCTGAGAGCCACCTGCAGTAGTGCTTCCTTAGGCAGTGTCTGCTGCAGCCAGGCGAGTGATACCAGTGATGGAGAACCCAGAGCAACCCTGACATCCCCTCAGCTCTCTTCCTGCAAGACCACCAGCAAAACCCTTGATCTTTTCTCTGCCTGTAGGACAAAGTCTCCATAACTACCATTTCCCCCCATATTATCACTGCTTTACATTCATCAGAAATAATGTAATAAAAGTCAGGCTGATGATGATAGTTAGGCTGGTTTTGGGATGAGCTGACCTGGCATGAGCCTGGGCAGGGATTGAGCTGCTGGGTTTGTCTTGGCTGTGTTTATAAGCACAACAGGTTTGTAGTCAGAGTATCCTCCATCAGAGGTGCTGGTAAGGTTGAAGGAAGACGGAGTTCATGTGCACAGTGTTGTCATCTAGTCTACAATGTCTTTGTTAGGATGATGTTTGTGGGACATATACATTGGCTTAACTCTCAAATTCCTTGCTGTTAAATGCTTTTGCTGTTTGGAGAAAATATGGGAGAATAAGATTAAGTGACAATAGTTACAGGTGTTTATATTTGGTGAAGATGATTACTGAAATGGGTAAAACATCATAGCCAACTAAAATATTCACTGGCATATTAGGACTCAATTAGGAGTTGTGTAACAGAGGGTCTCTCTACTGAAGTGTTCTCCCTCAGCTGAAGTGTTCAAACCTAGAGCTTTGGAGATGGGCTACACTGCTTTAAATTCAATCTTCTCTTACATGTTTTTTTAACAGCTGTGAATTTCCATTTTTTTGCTAGATTGGTTACATGAAAATGCTAAAACGTCTGTTGAGGACTGATTTAATGATTCTTACACTTTTAAACACTGTCTGAAAGTAAACTGCAGCAACTGACAATTTTGAAATGCATTCCAATATCTTTCAAAATCTTAGGTTTTATGTAACTTTTGTTTTCATATTTGAAATGTGTCTTCCCACAGAACAGAGGATTAAGTGGCAAAATGAGAAACAGAGTTTGCTAAACATTTTGGAAGCATGATTTTAGCTTATGAGATGTGACAGCCACGGTCTGTGTAGTCAGATCTCTGATCTTATTCCAAATACCACTTGTATGCCATGTATTTTTCACAAAGCTATAAATGTGATGCTACTCTTTTAATTGGGGGCTGCACAAGAGTTTATTTTGAAGAAAATAGGAATATTTAAACGTATTTGAGGATCACTCCTACCCTCAGACATTTTTCCTTGGTTCCTGCTGATAGCACTATTTTCAGGGTGTTTGCAGAGGGAATTTGGCTGATGGAGAGGATTAAACCCCCACGGTTTGTGCAGCTCAGTCACTGCTGCTCCCTCTGCTGGTGGTGAAAGACGAAATTACAGTCAACATCACGGAGTATAACCGCTCCAGAATACAAAATAAAGTATTCACGGTTTAGATGTGTAAGTTAGCTAATATCCACAATTTTTGTGTCAAACTGAGCTCTTTTTTTTTATATGGCGTGTTCCGTGTGGTATACCAACTGCAATTTCATGTATTTTCAACCATGATTCTTTTTATAAAGTGCTGAACTATCTCGTGTAAAAAAACCCCTCATTTTGAAGCCATCATTAGTAAAAATCAGGATGCAAGCTAGCATTCAGAATGGATTCTGCCCAAAACTCTGTGAACGTATGGCCAATACCCTGTTGCCAACAGAAATTCTTCAGAAGTGCAATAACTGAAACATTAAGCAGCTTCCTCAGGAGATGTACGTGTGTAACATTGACATGATTTCCCAGCCAAGCCACTCCACACCTTCTACTAAATCTTTAACACCGTGTGTATGAAAGGTATTCTTATTTTTGTAATATGAACATGGTAAAGGGCTAAAGGACTGAATTACAGTAAATTGATAATACTTTAAAATTCTCATTCAAGGCAAATGGATACAATGTCATATTATTTTAGAATTTAATCTCAAGTTCTCACTCACTGCTACAGAAGTTGCACATGTGCATCTGTAAGAAGAATCTCAGCCTGGCCTTAGTGTTTAGCACACAGCTTGTACCTCCACACAAGCAGGAAAGCACTTGGTGATGCAAGTGTTGATCATTTAGTCACAAGGCATGTATATTTCACACTCATTATTCCCTAAACTGAAGGACATAACTACCAACAGCCAAATGCCTTTAAGTCACAAGAAAATGTGTCTCCCCTCTTACTTTTTATTTTTATGGATAAGGGAGCTTTTAAGGAAATGTAATAGCACAGCTAAAACTAAAGATCCAAGTTACTTAAGGCACCTTAGTGAAATAGGTGTGCTGGTCTCACATCAGTGCATATTGCAAAAACATTTCAACTCAGCTGATAGTCTCTATTTAAGCTGAGCTTTTTGGACTGAAATAATAGGGAGATCTACATAACCAAATTACTTTCACCTCAAGAGATATTTTTGTCTGTGAGGGTACACTTGGAAGAAGTGACATTATAATAGGAATGCTGACTACACACAAGGAGCTAGGCTTAGATTAGTGATCTGAGCTACTAACATTAAAATACAGTTTTATGATAAATACAGAAAAGCTTTCCAATTACTCATAATTCTTACATTGGTTGTCCAGCACAGAAAACCACCATCAGTGGCAGCAACAGCATCTTTGAGAGGAATGCAATGATAGTTCCAGTTTTTTGACTTAGTCTCTTATAGGAGTGAGCTACTTTAACCTTATTCCAATGTATGTTTCCATCTGGGCATCCAAGGGATCATCCGAGGAAGCACCACATTTTCACAGTCATAGAAGAATGACAGACAATTCAAGGACAAAAACTAAGTTTAAATGAGGTTAAAAATTTAGTATAATGAACATTACTCGACATGTTTTTCCAGATGAAAATATTTATTCAAGACCACCACCCCCAAATCAGCTTTAAAGAAAAAATAAAAGCTTAAGGACTGTCAGTTTTCTACACAGTACTTATGAGTGGAATAAGGGACACTCTTGCTTGCTTTGATTTCTTGTGAAATAGAAAGTAAGTCAGGGTACTATAAACATGATGTTTTTTCTAGTGCACTCTGGACTAAGACACTCCTTTACTGCAATTCCTAATAGGTAGAGTTTGTATTTTTGTCAACCCATTATTTTATCTCACAAGGCAGGAAATTTCCATAGCATGTTTAAAGCACCGAGAGAAAAAGTTTCCCAAAGCTATTCATGTCATGCAGTTTTGCATGCTTCAATTAATGCAAATTTTCTGGGTACTTTTATTTTTATTTGTTGTAAATAAGTAAATAAAAACTACTTGTTTTTCTCACCACACTGAACAGTCCACTTCATGGTAGGAGATGACCTTACCTTGCATCTCTAGATGCAGGTTATCACATCTTACAGGGAGGCCATAAATAACTGCATGGAATTTTCTTCCATAAAGAAAAAAAGTGAAATACTTTGATATTGACAGGATTTTCAAGTGTGTGTAGGGAAATTCTGTATTTCAATGAAAGCTTAATTCCTTGGACTCTTAACCCTTACTGACATAAAATTAGTATTTTACACAGTTCTTGAACAGCAAAATTACTCACAAGTAAATTGAAGTTTATGATATGCAGAAATGTGAGCTGTTAATAGAGAACCTATTCTAGGACTGGGAAGTACAGGATATTTTGCACTCCAAGAATGATGTTTCTGAAGATGAATCCTTAAGGTTGAAAATGTTCCAGTTGTAGTCCTACTGAGTAATGCTTCCTGAGTGAAGTCAGGGTATTAATTCTGGGAATAATTCAGCCCTGGAACTCAGTCATTTTACTATCTTAGATTATATGAGCCAATTTCTTTAACACAATTCTGCTATGACTTCTGTTTACTTTTTCCCCAAACTTTCAGTGTCTCATTATCTCTGGCATTTACTAAATGCCTGTCTGGAGTTAAAAACAAATTTTATGTTTACTCTGTGTGAAGTTATCATGAGAACACAAGGGAAAAATGAGATAAAAACACTCATGGATGTAGACTCTGTGAAGAAAAAATAGTTGCATTCAATTGAAGAGGGAAGGCTGGCTCTCTGTGCCCCCTGCAGAGAGGTTAGCTTGCCTTGGCAGTGCTTCCCTCACGCTGCTGGGCCGGGGAAGCCGCCGCCTGTACCAGCCGCGTGTGAGCGGCCTCCCTGCGCACCGCTGCGCTCACACCCTGCCTGCCTCAACAGCAGCGCTCTTACTGCACGCGATGCAGACTGATTTCTCAAAACGAAGAAAAACTTGGCTTCCCCCTAGGCCAGCACTTGGTCCAAATTCGGGAATTGCTTTAGAAATCTAGTCATTAAATGCAAGATGATGCTGTTGTATGATACGCCGTTTAACGACCTCAGCTTTTTCCACGCTGCGTGGATACGTTTGGTGAAGATTTTTAAACACCAACAGCTTCTGCTAAGCATTAAAAATGCAAAGCGTATCATAACGGGTGCAAAAGCAGTTCTTTAATGTTCTTGTGCTTTCTCATGAGTTAGGTGGATACGGTGTATTCCAAGAGGATAAGCTGCTAGTTTAATATACCAGCCTAACTTCCATTTGGGAACTCTGAAGCAGTGATACATTATACATCTACCAATTTTTCTTTACATTGTTTCTTCTGAGAAAGATGAACTTTCTTTGCTGAAGTTCTCTCAGCTATAATTTGGGTTTCTGAGTTTCAAAAAAGCCTTCTGCATTAAATCAGTTGTAAATGTCCTGTTAAATTATCTCTTACTGCTACCAAAAGATAAAAAGACAGTAGGAAATATGGAATATTCTTTTATATTAGATTTGCCAGTCTGCTTCCACTAGTAGCTAAAGTATAATTTACTATTATCTCCTTTTTCTTGTTTTTTTGTGGTGTTTTGTTTTTTTATTCTACCAGTCTAGTTGTTTTGTGCGATTCAAAGGATAAACATAGAAATTAACTATGTGATGCTCTTCAGCAGTTACAGACAGCCAAAGGGGAGGTCTTTTCCATGATTTGAAATAGAAAAGTGTAATAGAAATACATCCTTAGTGAGTGAGGATGAGTCTTCCCAGACCAAAATCAGCCATAACAAACAGAGAGTTTGCTTCATCCTTGCAGCTGTGCAATCAAGTGTAGTGCTTTTCCCTGTCTGGTTTTCAATGATTGAATCACAGAGGCTTACCACTGTTTCCTATTTCCAGAAAAGTCTACTGTTTTTTAATTTTCAGTTTCAAACTAATTTAACAGTTCCTCCCTTTCATTATAGTCCATCACTGAACTTCCAGGGGGAAAAAAATTATGAAAGAAAGGAAGAAGGAAAAAAAAAAGAACTATCAGCAAACAATTTTGGCATTATAGTTTTCTGTAAACCTGCAGATTCTCTGCAGCACCAATAATTATTTTGCTTATATTTCTGATTTTTCAGCTAAACATTCAGTGCTTCCTGGGTTTACTACTCTATCTTTAAAAGTCTCTGAATGTTTTTCCCAAATGGATCTTTCTGAAGGATGCTTCTGAACTCAGATGTCCCATACCCATAAAATGAATAGAATAAAAAATAAATTCCACAATTGTCCCAGGTCTCCTTTCAAAAGCAAAAGCAAGTGTTCATCCTAAACAGATTGTAACTGAAGTAAAAACATATGAAGAGTGTGGAAGGCAAGACAAGCCAAGTGACTACTACATGCTTCAATCAGATTGCCAAGTCAGTCTTTGATTTTTGTCTATTTTCTCAAGTACAGATTATCCTTTAAAAAATCTTTCAAGGCTGGAAACTGAAAACATAGAAAGAAATTTTCAACATCACAGAGTAGCCACCAGTTCCTTAAGATTCAATATTGTAGAGAAGGAGCTCACTAGGATATATAAAAGCTAAAATCTGTTATCCAGAAATAAGATTACAGTGTCTTACAACCACTTCTTGTCTGTGAATACATTAGAATCTGGTTAAAGAAAAATAAATAGCCTATTGTTAATATTGATGGAGACTACAGACTAAGGGAGAATACTCCTGGACAGCTATGACTTATTTTTTCCTAATACTGCACAGAAATATTTTTAAATATATATTCTAATAAATGCAACAAAGACACTTTAATGTACATTTCATTATATGTTCTAATAAATATGTAAACATACATACAGTTTTCTAGTCACCTTGGAGCACACATAAAAATCACTTTAAAAATTAAAATCAAAATCTCACTTAGGAATTTCACTTTCTATGAAAACTATTAAGAATACTCATGAGTCACATCCATAGCTTGCTTCTAGCACAGAGCTATAATGTAAAGGAAGTTTCTTTTACTCTGTAGGGATTGATTCTCCCTTTAAGCCTGGATAAAATCGTTCCAATGCTACCTGAAGGATCAGTAGAGGATAGCACTTGAATTACAAGCAAGAACCTGGGCCAAAAAGGAGCTCTTGGTAATTCTCACAGTGCTCATTACCTTTGGCTTTCTGCCTTAACAACTGGCATGTACTGTACCAGTTGTATAAATGTTCTGCGTGGTTGTTTTGTATGCTCCACACTTGACCTCACTTGGCAGAGCTCTGTCTCCTCTGCTGCCTTTCACCTTGGGAAATCATTATATCGTTTACATTTAGGTAAGGCTGATCCAAACCACTTCTGAATTACAAGCCTTTAAATGGCACCCTCTTTGCAGGGTGTGAGTGGCCCCACAAGGGACAAGGAAACAAAATTCCTTGCCCAGAATCCGGATTTCTGAGCTGCGCTTGCCTTGATTTTTATAGTAAGAATTTTTTAACAGAAGTGGTGCAGCTGAAACAAACACCAGTGAACGCTTTCCAATTCACTCCTTATATGAGCTCATAAAAATGACCTCTGTGTGAATTTGCCAGGGAAAAATGTTTTTTATCTATAAGATGTACAGATCTGGAGATGTCGAGAATAGAGACCCAAACAACATTCTGGTTGTGCATCTGGCTTATATTAGCAGTAGTACAGGATGTGATAGTGTAACAGGAGTAAAGAGAGCGTGGAGGGATCCGAACGCTCAGTTACCACATCTGTCTCTCTGCATTATCATCATTAGAGTGCTTAGATGCAATTTATCTCCCTTTCCATTTGGAAGATTCATGTTCCCTCCTATGAACTGGGCATCAGCCCAACCATGATGGGTTGTGTCCACGGGGAAACACCTTCGCTTTGACACCTGCTAGTAGCCATCATCTGCCCAGCAAGCGCTGCTTGGCTTGTTTATGTTTGCAATATTTAGCCAACCAAAGAAGGGACCAGTGTATGTCTGTCTGATATGGAAACAGGAGAGGAAACCAGGGGAAAGAAAGATAAAGGTATGTCCACTCTTCCACAGCTGACAGATTTTACAACTCTGACATACCAAAATTAACGAAGCTGGGCTCTGCTTTTAATTAATTATCAGGAGAGAAGAAGGATGCTGCTGGGTTTAAGGCTATTGGCTAAGGCACAAGAGATGAAGAGTGAGTCATTTGCAATTGCCACAGTCTGGCAGTGGATAAATCAACCTCTCCATCCCAAAGTTACCAAAGAACCTGAGTATTTGACTTCATAGTCTTTTGTGCAGGGATTGACTTTTACTATGTTTTTGCCAGAATCCAGTACCCTGAGGCTCTGATCTCAACGAGGTCATCTGGTTATTATCATAATGCAAACCGTCCCATTCATGTCTCTGCCCTCAGGCCTAGATCTTACCAAAAACAACTGCATGTAGAAAGGAACTGAGGAAAAATACCTAGATGGAAGACAGAGAATTTTTCCTTTGGGTGAAAATTTCTATTATGTTAGAACCAAATTGCTTATTGCTAATTAAGGCATAGTGAGGAAAATTGGAGCTGAAGCAATTCCCTGCGTCCAGCTCCCTGGTGTTGATGGCAATATCAAAAAGCACTGAGTGATGAGAAGGTTCAGAGTACTGCTGTAGTGCATGTTGCCATATCTGAAAACTTCTTCTGGAGATGGTTGTTAAAATATGCTTTCAAGGAAGGTACAAGGATCCCTATTGCCTCAGGCTTCTGCTAGGAAGGAGAATGTGGGAGGGTCTGCACTTCTGCTAAGTCTCATCTTACTGGGATGTGTAAGTGGGTGTGATTCCTGCAGTGTGCGTAGGAGTTATCTTGCAAGCTTTAATCTAGAAGCTGGCCTGTGCAGGCTGTGATGACACATCCAGCTGCAGCATACACAGATGTTAGATACAAAAGAAGTCTAATTTGAATCAGGAGATCTGGGTTCTGTTAGTGACTCTGCCATTTATTTCCTGTATTGCTCTAGGCAAGGCATTCAGAGCCTGATCCAGTTTCCATTTAATTCCACAGCGCCCCTTTCTCTGGCAGTACTCTGAGCTGGATTGGAGTCCTAGCTTATCACTTTCCCAGGCTGTCCATATTCCTCAGGGGTATAATCTTACCTGCTCACTCCATAGGTGTCTTATACAGCTTAAACCATTTGCCTCTGAAGTGATTTGCTACTTAGACATAGCATGAATATGCAATTGAATTAAATTCTCAATTCCACAAAAGCCTAAACCTCTGATAAGCTTCAATCAAGTAAACACATACTGGAGAATTTCAGGTTCTGTGTCATTAGGTGTCTACACATACTCTTAAAAATTCAAGAAGGTAAATTATTTCATTGGAACTGCTTAGGGGCCTAAGATGAAGCATACATCAAAGTACCTTGCTCAAGGCCCTATTATCTATCATTAGCCATAGACATGTACTTAAAGTTAAGCATATCCTTAAGTGTATTGCTCAATTCATCCCTAAAAGCATAATACTAATATGCTTTCTAGCGCAGAGAACACATTTGAGCCTCGAAAATACTAAAAGTAATCTACATTTGGTTATATGAAATGTCACAAATTATTAGTTTAATCTTTTAATAAATCTAAAGAAACAAAGAAAAGTTAAGGTCATGTAGGCCATACTGATTTCCAGGAGTCTTGGTTACACTTTAATCCTTCACTTTTACGTAACACTGAAATCACAATACGGATGTGTATTTTGAAATAATTGTGTTGGTGGTCCCTTCTTGCTTTCTGAACATCTAACAGTTAGCTAAGCAAACACACATGACTGATTAAAAGAAGAAAGGGAACTATTTTTACAGGGACCATTAAACTTTAACTGCCATCTGGCAGGGAATGATTAGAGAAGATCAAAATTAAGGCAGTCAACACAAATACTGTGTCGATACCTCAGGGAATTAACGTGGATGGAAGACGGTGGACTTGTGGCTCTGTTAAGAGACAGACAGAGAAGGAAGTGGTGAACACATCCTTTATGACTGCTGCCCTAATGGCCACATTCACAGCAACAGAAGCAGAGAAAGAAGAAATCAAAACCACCTGGGAATAATCAGATGTTTGCTGTCATAAAAAAAAGAAAGTTAAAGGATTATACAAGAGCCACACCATTCTTGCTCCCCAACAGGCCAGGAAGGAAATTTTTTATTGTGAAGGTGTGTTGCAGTTGGCAGGTTATCTACTATCTTTACATAGGCACTTTAAATAGGGTCTGTAATAAATCTTTTAATTGAAAGGCTTTGTGGAACACAGACCTGTGGTTGACCTAACTGAACACTGGATGTCACTATTTATACACACTATTAGTCATTTTAGAGGCATTAAAAGCACAGTCCAGCCATGAATTGGAGCAATCCAGATACGTTTTTTTAAAATCATCTATCTTTAATTATTGTTGTTCTAGAGATAGCAGTTTCCATGAGCCAAAGCTTCCAAGCTGCCTAGACATGCACCAGTCATTTTTCACAACTACTCAGCTGTGTGCCCCAGCAATGCTGCTGGTAGGTATTCCCTAACAAGTGTGCCACGTCTGACTTCATATTTTAGGGGAAAGATTTGAGGTTTGTATAGAGAGATAATGGACTGGCTGTTCACTGCAACGTCTCAGAGCTGAGACTCTGACCAGGCAGCCTTATAACTTTGCTGCTACGGCTGGTAAGAAACAACCAAAATACAACTCACCCAAAAGTGCAACAGCCCTCCCATGAGGCAGCTCCTGGTCTGACTGTGCT
The DNA here is from genome assembly GCA_013398275.1 of Promerops cafer. NCBI lineage: Eukaryota > Metazoa > Chordata > Aves > Passeriformes > Nectariniidae > Promerops > Promerops cafer. Next base: position 850,489 of record VZSE01009823.1, on the reverse strand, counting down.
GGAGTAGAACCTTCTTTTCACCCCTCATGAGCTACGGGATTGGAAAACCTCTGTTCTCTCAAGCATACGCCTTGAAGTTTTTCATTCCATGGCACTAATAACATACACCTCTTCTGCCACTCTGCTGCACTTACCTGAGGATGTTTTCTCAGGTATACAATTATTATGAGGGAGCACTTTTAGGGGACTTAGCTTCCCTTACCTTTAGAGAAGATTAGAAAAAGAAAAATAAAGTATCTCTGAGTCTAAGTGGTATGGAAAGCAAATCAGTGCTGACAGCCCACAAGGTCAGGTTAGCTGCTAAAAAGACTAAGGATGGATGACAGGTGAGAGGATGTAAAGCTTAGTTACAATTGATAAGTAATGTCCTGTGAAATGAGGCTTATTTTTTGTTTCTTGAGCTCAATACAGTATTTTGAAGTTATCTATAGCATAGGAAAAGCACATTAAGTATGTTTCAAAGCCTGTGAAATCTTGTCAACTGTACCCAATTTCATAAGCATGCTAAACAACAAAACTATCAGAAATGTACACATTACTACTCTGAAATGTACAGTCAGTAGAAATGTTTATTTATTTTAGACCTCGATTCCCAACAGAAATTTTCAATAGACTCACGTGTCTACTTCTCACTCTGCATCCTTGAAATGCTAGGACTCTAAAAAATGTTTGACTCTTCTGCACATCCTTAAATTCAACATTTTTTAGGAAGAGGTAAAATACAACTAAAAACAGCCTTAGGTGGTTTTTGCTAATAAGGAGAACAACTGAAAATACCTTTCCTGATTCGCAAAAATACATTTCTATGCACAACATGTCAACTGAGGTCTTGCTAGTGCTATTCAGCCAAAACACCATGGGTGTCAAGGGGGTTGCAATTTTTGGTTTATTTTCTACAGATCCTGGCTGCACAATGGAATAGCTAAGAGTCAGAAATTAGGACTGGAAACACATGGCTGGAAATTATGTACCCTGAATCTTATTTTATTCCAAATAGTATTTTCTGAGATATATGCTCAGCTAAATATTCTTTTGCTTAACTGCAAAATTATATTTTAAAATTTGAGCATAGTGGGCTGTTTAGTTGAGGCTTATGAAGAGATTTTGCTCTTTCCTAAGCTATTTCTAGCCTTTTCACAGTACAGTGTAATTCTGCTAACACAAGTAATATGTCCAGGGGGCAAAACAGTCAAGTGCAGCTACAATATACTAATATGATACTAATGTGATACGTATAATATATCAATACAATATAATGTATCTTATATAGAGCATTATATAGACTAGTAACTCTAATAAGTAGTATTAATGTTGTTATACATATGTGCCATTTTACAGATTATGCCTTACACAAAAATCTGTTGAGAACCTGGGAAGGAAAAAGCTGTGGTGCCAAAGGCAATGCTCTATCATTCTCTCCTCAGAATACACTACAGACACAAAGCAGTGAAAAGGCACCTGAAAAAAGCAGCACAGCTCTGGTAAACTTCTGCAGTTTGTTGTCCCAGCTTTGATGCAGTAACCTGTTAAGACTGCTCGGAGTACATAACAGCCTATGGCTCACTCCTGTGAACAAGGTGCAGAGCATTCCTTCTCCACATGCAAAATTCCAAGCACTGAGCCAAACTGTAAGAGAAATACAGTAGACATTTGTTGATTTTTTTTTTTAATAATACCCACAAGCATCTACAGATGTGATCCCATGTAATGAAGCATGTGGCCTTAAGCTGGAATTATTTGCAAACAGCAGGATCTCCTGGCAAAAGAGATGGCGCTTGCTGTGTTATGAAAGCTGTCCCTCTAAAACCATGTTTGGTTAGCACCTATGCCCTGTTGAAATTGGCATCAATAATTCTGAGTGGGAACAGTGCCAGCACGACAGATGGGAATGAATACAGGCATGCCAGACAATCAGGATGTTCATTGAGTCTGAGTATTAAGGACAGAGTCCTTTCCAAGAATTTAGAAATGGCAGGCAGAGTTTCTCTACTTTAGGTACAAAACGTGAGAATATATGATCTCTTTTGTAACTATGAGGAAAATCAATTATAGTCATTTAAAAATAGCTCATCTGAGCCACGCAAAGCATGACAGTAGGCAGCTGAGTTAGAGCAACTTTTCCCCTCGATTCAGACTGGCACCGGGTCCTAGAGGGCAGAACCTGTGCACTGGAGTCAAAAGGATTCCACAAGTTTTCTGCTAAGTGGTTCAGACTGAAAAGCTTTCAGATGATAATGAATATTGTTCATTTGTACACTACCTTTCAGGCTGTGAGGCCAAAGCAATTTGCAGGGATAGGAGAATCTAAACTCATAGGTGGGAGGTGTGTCATTTACAATTAAGCAGATGAATCTTGCATGTATTAATGGGCTGTAGTCCCATCCCTCTCCAGCCAGGGATCATCAACTGGAAGTAGAGCCCCTGTGAAGAAGGTGGATGAAGGCAAAATCCTTCTGCCACAGTCCTGTGTATCCTGCTTTTGCTCTTTACATGGTGCAAATAGCCATAACAGATCAGTTATCCAAAACACAAATTTAGTCTTCAAACAACATTTACTAATTCCTGTGGTTTTTTGAGAGTTTTTTTGAGCACTGAAGAGCTACATTTCCTATTTCTCTTTTCAGATTATGAACGGTCAAAATGTATTACCCAAAAAGACTTGTCCAGCATCATTTATATAATTCTGGGAAACAGGAAAAACAACAAATCTGAGAAAAAATGCTTAGGTACTTATGTTTAAAAACTAAGAATCTGGTGTTGCAATTTTCCCTGCACAAAAACCCTGTATTTCCAGAAGAGCCCACTAAGAAAACATTCTTTCATTTTGGACTTCTTCAACTTCAGCTATGAAAATTTATGGATACTTCTGACAAAAAATGGCTCTAATTTGGGCAAAGTCTTGGCTGTCTGTGGTATTATAAGAAAGGTGTTAAAATTGGATTGACGATGATGTGCTCGAACCAGTGCAGCCAATAGTGTCAGCTTACAGCTGAACTTTGTTTTCTGTTCAAAAGGTGTTTAGTACTATTAGTAGCATAAAAAGCATTGCTGAATTTATTTTCATTTAATCCAGTGATACTTTGTAACCCAGAAATCCAAATGTATGTTTTCCAGTGAACTCACTGACCATTTCAGGTATCCGCTGTTTTTTGCAACACAGCCTTGAGGAATATCATGAGTCATCTGAGTAAGAAAACTTAGTTAAAGGAGTTTATGTTCTAAAGTAATATATGATGAGGTATATTCATTCTAAATGTTCTGAATCTTCTGTGCATTTATAAAAATTACTTTGATTAAACATCAGTGGATTGTTTTATTACAGCTTTTCCTCAAAAATCAATTTCCAAAAAATATTGGGCAAATAGATAGTAATAATTTTGAACACAAGAGTTCACCCTGAATGTGGCAATCCTGACACACACAGTGTAATAGATGTGAAGCATAAAGTGAAACTATTCGTGAACCTGACATTTCCTTCCACTTTAAGTTACATTGCAAAGGTTAATGGTTGGACTCAATAATCTCTGAGGTCTTTTCCAATTTTAAAAATGCTATGATTGCACAAAATACAAATAAAAATTACATTAAAATAGGGAATCATAATTTTATAGACAAATTGTAATTTTTGCTGACATATAAAATTAATTTTAAAAGTACAGGATTGTCTTCCACCTTGTGACATTCTGGGCTTTACAAAAGGTTGGGTGTATTTTTAATGTTTATACTGTTGTACAGCATTGTGAAAGTAACCACTAGAACCTGAATGCTAGACAATAGGGGTTGTCATCCAGATGGAAAGCAGCTCTACCAGTCTTTTCTGGCAAGGCTTCTTGGAGTCTTGATGTCACTTTCCACGAGAATCCAATAGCTAGGATGAAGATGAGTACGCCTCTTTTCCATGCTGAATTTCTGCTGAAGCAGAATGCTTTTCCTCATGACATCATCCCATTTTGACATATATAGCTATGGTGTAGCAGACCCTACTTATATAATCATTGTGATATTTCAAGCAGATCTTAAAGACTCAAAAATTACATGATAAGGATCATAACGATTTCCCATTCAAATTGCACAAATGTTCTCAACAATTCCAATGTTCCAACAGTTCCAATCTCACACATTACAAATCTTGACTAGTATGAATGTGGTATGATATTTGTGGCTAATGTCATCCATTTCAAGGACTCAGGTGTTAAAATAATCAATAGTCTGTTGAGCAGGATGCTCTACAGCCTAAATTAGCTGTACTTTGTTAATTGCCTCCTGCTCTCCACTGAAAGAAACCATTGAGACTATAAAAAACCAAATTTTAGGAAAAAAAATTGCTTGGGTAAGTACTCTAGGGGACAGACATCACTGAAGAGACAGTTTCTCCCTTTCCCTTGTAAAGGAGAAGTTTAGAATTTAGAGAAAAAACTTTATCATTTGTTTTCCTATGAAGCATCTCTTATGATCCAGCCAACTCTGCAACTAAAACAACATCACAACATCAAAATTGGCCGACTACTAATAATCAGTAAGGTAAACAGGTATTAAAAGAGTGCTACCAAGAGAATTACTACTTAAAGCAGAGCCATCTAATAATGGCTTTGCTCCTTCTTCCCAGAGCAAAAATGGTTTAAATACTCTGGAGAGTATTAATTCTGCCTCTATATATATCTTCTTTCCACAAGCCATTGCTCCAGTTCTATGAGTCCTGAATAGGAAGATTCAACCACACAGCTGTGAATGGAAGAGGTAGAACTGAAACATGGCCCAGACTGTGAAAAACACTGAAAACCCCTGACTTTGTAAATCAATATCAATCAATGCCCTGCAAAGTACATCATAAATCTGGATGTTCAAGAGAGCTAACCCTGAGGTAATACACCTTAAGTTTTAAAATATTTCACAACATTAGGATAATCTCAGGAGGCCTTTGATCCAATTTCATCCTTAGAGGGTCTTCCAACAATTAAGAGTTATTGGAATATATTGGTTTTACAGACACATCTCCTCTTCAAAAGAGATTAAAAAAAAAAAAAAAAAGGCTAGTGTGAGTGTGTGACATGTTTTGAGTTAATAACCCTCTGCTGGGAAATAAAATTTAACCTGAAGGAATAGGTTTCGATCTAGCAGCAGAACATTTTATTTAGGCTTTGGACAATGGGATTTCTCTTAACTAGCCAAGATTTCTCCTTCAGCAAACATAGAACATTCAGATATAGACATTCATCTTTTATAAGTTATTAATAATAGATGTTGAATTCTGGCAGACCCTCCAGTGCAAAGCATTCAGGACATGCTCATTCATTTAGCATTGCACAGAACTGTACTTTTTCAACTGAACCAGTATGTAACTACCATCATTTGTCTCTACCTGGAGGAAAACCGACCCATATCTATCAGGCAGGCATTCCAGTTTATGGGTACTGTTCCCAGTTGCCTTATTATCTGCTTTCTGGACAGATACAAGGCTTGATAGTGCTCTAAGAAGTCACCAGAAAAACGCCATTAGTATGCAACATCCATTCCACTGATACTCCTGTGTGGTAACATTCAGAGCCTGATACGTGTAGATAGCAATTCATTTCAGGGTTATAAAGTGAAAGTTCATGTCACTGTAGGACTGATCCACTGCATGGATCCATCAGTGAACCTAGGAAATGAGCTCCTTGGCCTGAGGGTAAAACAGATGTTGCTTTTCTAAAAATAAGGACTGAAAGACTGGAAGACTGGAAGAAGCTTTATGGGTCCAGGAGAGGTTTTTAGAAAGCTTGGAAAATTTGGGATGATCTTTTCTCTTTCCTTTCTGGGAAAGGAGAAGGCCATACTGGTGGAACCACAGCTAGTGGTCACTTGTTCTTACTGCCCTGACACAAACCTGGCTCAGCAGCAGGGAATTGTAAAGCCACAGGAGCTGAGGGAGAGGACTGGCTCTTCAGGCACCACATACTGCTCAATCATCTGCACTCTATCTTCCTTGCCAAAGGCAAAATGGGGAGAAAACCTCCTCTGGCATCCTTGGCTACTGCCCACATGCATAACTGGTCCTGACAGGGAGAGACAATTGGAAAACCGGGAACCTGCCCGTACAGATTTTCAGAAAAGTGGTGAACAACTAGAAATTGCACTGTCTTTAGTGCACTGATGCCCTTCCCTGGGGACCTACCAGCAGGCCAGCCATAGGATAGGAAACAGTGTGAGATTAACAAGTGTTTCTTTATGAAGATCTGTTTGAATTAAACCCAGCCTAGAGATCAGTAACAACTCTTCAAAATCCCCCTGAAAGGAATAGCTGAGTCGCATTCAAAATACCGTATCAGATGGTATGCCTTAAAAGCAACAATAAACAGGTGTTTAATAGTGGTTTTGACACTGCTCACAACAAATGGCTTGTGAATTCATCTTCTACAAAACATTCTGGGATGGGAATTGTGACAGAAGAGAGCACTTCTTTTGTGAAAGAAGATGGTTTCTGTTTGATGCGGTTTTGAATCCATGTGACTTTGTGCTGTCTGTACACAGGAGTGTAATTTCCATTTTCTTCTCCATTCATGAGAGCTGGGGGAAGATTTGTTTCATGCCTGCAGGTCCAGACCTCCAGTTTCCCAAGGAGAAAGCATGTCTAACTGCTGCCCTTCCTTCTATGAAGAGGCGCATTTCCTTGTTGCAGACACCCTGCTGGCTGCTGCACTTCCTACGGTGGAGTACCCATGTTCAGAAATGGGGTACTCTGAATGTCACTGTACAGCGGCATGTCACACTGAAGTCATTCCAACACTACAGCATTCGCCTTTGCTTTTTTATTCATGGTGATGGAAATACTTAGTCCCACAATAGCATATGGATTGAACTTTTTTTTTTTTT
>VZSE01009823.1:768074-835219 GCA_013398275.1 Promerops cafer | reverse complement strand
ACACCGGTACCCGCCCGGAGGTAGGGCCTGCTGGGCGGCCCGGGACGCGGGGCGGCGAGGCGAGGGGGTGGGTGGGTGAAGGGGGCTGCAGCGCATCCGGGAGCGGGGTGCCCGACGGGGGCATCGCCGGGAGCTGCCCCGCGCCCGGCCCGCGGCGCGGAGGGCGGGAGGAGGGGGCAGCCAGGCCTCGCCTTTCCGCCTCGTCTCTGCTCCAAGGAGGCCTCCGTCTGCATCCATCTTCGTCTCTGAAGGAGAACTTGGTCCGTGCCGGTGCTGGTGCGGAGAAGGGTATGGGTTTGGGGGATGCCGGGCGGGGGATAAGAACAGCTCTTCTGCACCAGAGTGAGGTGTTGGCCTGCCTGGTATCTGGCCATGGAGCTGAACCTCCTGGCCCACTTGCCTCATTGACTTTGCCTGTTACTCTGCATAACGCCTCTCGAGTTGTCAAATAAAAGGTCTCTGAAGCTTTCACGTGAAAAAACATGTCACAGACTCTCAATCAGTGATAGCTGCACGGTGTTTTAGGCACAAATGTTTTATGTCACGATGTTACCTCATGTTTGGAGTTAGGGGTAATGTGTGCTGCCATGTTGCTTCTGCAGTCTTACTCATTCTACAGCGTTTTTGCATCCCTGTTCTTGGAGGGAGATCCATTAGTGTGTTTATGCCCTGCCCATATGCACTCTTATGTCCGTCACTTGCTTTTCATTCTGTTGCTTTCTCCCAGAGGTGTTTATTGTCCAGTAGTGATGCTGTCACCTGTTTCCTTGCGCTGAAATGAGCAATTTGAATAATGTGAACATTCTGAATCATCCCCTACTTTCCAAACAGTGACCACAAACATGGCTGAAATGTATTCTACTTGCCACCTTTTAAAGCAGTGGTTTTGTTCTCTTTTTCACATATCCTACTTACGGCAGTGAATGTCACATCTGCATTTCTTGCTGAGCATAAAGCCAGATAAGAGGTAATGAAAACAATTGTTCTGAAGTTTGGGTCTTAAGACTGCTAGGTCTGGTTAGATGCTAAAGTCAGCACGAGCTGATAGGATCGGACCAGTCCTTGTGGTTCTGGTTTTCCGCAGGTGTTCAAGATGGAATTTCTTCAGCCATCCGCTGAGACAGGTTGCTGTCTGTTAATGGACATAATTTCAGAGGGACAAACTGTAGTCCAGTTTGGCATTCACTTGAATTAACTCTGAAGTGTTTATAATTATGCAATCCAGAATCAAAATTGTCAAGTTGTCTTGTTAAAAAACTAAACAATAATTTTGTTAGGGACTGGTTGTTATATAATCCTTCAAAAGAATTGTCAAATAATAAGAAACCTTAATGTGTACATAGAGTGAAGCAGCTCTTCTAAAAACCCATTGGGATTTTATGTTTCAATACTGACATTGCATACTAATGCTTAATCAAGTAGTTGAGCTTTTGATCTTCTTCAGAAAGTAGTTGATATTTCTACCCTGACTTGAATTCTAGAAATGTGAATATGTTTGGTATGTCTTTCTCCAGAAAATTCTAGACTATGCAGTATCTAATATAATAAGGTGCTTTCAGATCTTAAATTTCATAATACCTACTTTTATTAATAATCTTGTTTTTCATGCCACTTTTCTTTCATGACCACATTGAACAGCGTGAACTGTGGTATTATTTACATTCTTGTTTCATTAAATTTTGAATGTGCCTAGTGCTAAAAATTTCTCTTCTGTCATCAGCTTTTTTTCTTCTACTCTTAATTAATTTAAACTTACAAACAAATGTATATTTTTTACCTCCATGAAGTTTTCTTAACTTAAAGTTATTTATAATATCAACTTTCTTAATGGTTTCTTAACAAAGTCTTGAGTTTCTGTATAAAAATTATGCATTTTCTATTTTCAAAGGAGCAAAAGTGATTCAATGCTTTTAACTTTTATTTTTACATTGAATAGATTTCAAGTTACCATTGTTCTGCATAACTGGACTGTATTTGTTTTGTATATAATATGCACTCTAAGGAGACTTTGGATATAGTTAGTGACAAAAATATAAGTCAGTAATTAGTTAATAATTATGCAATAAATGCTTTTTTTTTTTTTCCACATTTATGCTATACTGTTTTCAGCTTTGTTCAGTGTCACCTTCATTCAGCCTGAGAACTTTTCCATTAGCTTCGCTTCAGATAAGAGCTTCTCTTAAGCAAGGCATTCCAAGCAATAGACTCTGTTTCCTTCCTAGGTAAATCCAGTGGTCATTTATATAAGTGCTTACAGGAAAGAAAAAGATCATTCTGGTTTAATGAGCAAGAGGAGTCCTGTAGTGAGATATTTGATATATTTAAAGATTTTTAGAATTAAATTCTTAATTAATTAATTCAGTTTTAGACTTCAGGGATGCAATCTAAGAAAATGTGAAAAGCAAGTAACTTTTTGTTAAGCCTTTTTTAAATTTGTTGAAACAAGTGTAGAAAAATGAGGTTGGATTTCTAATATTTCTTAGGTTGAAGATGTTCAAACCTCAATAAATGAACTGGGGAAAGCAAGCCCTAGTATCTCTGTAAGCAAATTGTAAGAAGATGGGAGGAATATTAACCCGTCTGTATTTCTTTTATGAGGTTCATTGACATTTTGCTTATCTACAAGAGCTGTATTAGCACAGCCTGAATTTTTAGTAAGTTAAAGAAATATCAGGGGTGTCTCTGAAAAATACTTAAGCCAGAGGGTTGAATTAGAAGCCACCATGTTCAGCCAACAGGAAATGTTAGGCCTAAGGACCTTACTTTGTCCAATTAGTGCTCTCTGTTGACCAGAAATGTATCTTCTTGTGGAAGAAGCCACTCCTGCAGCTGCAGGAATTTAATTGCTTTGTTTCTGTGTATGTGACTATCTGTCCAGCTGGCTGTCTTGTTGTTACTGGAACTTGTTAAGTCTGTCATCCTTTCTTTTGTCTTTAAGTCAATCATCTTTTCTCCTTGTCCAGATGCACTGCCTTTTATAGAATTTAGACAAATGGTGGAAGGTGTGGAATTAACTTTAGAGATCAGATGCTAGAAGTTAATTAATAATATCAGCAAAAAGTGCCTAACATTCAACTTTTTAAAAGAAAAATTTGAGCCTTGTGCTAGCAGTGTAATGTGAAGAAGGAGCTCCTGTTTTCCTGTTTGCTAGCTATTGCTATTTATGAACTTTAAATATTCTGGACTATGGCTTATAGTTTGCTTGCAGAATCTACAAGGTTACTTTCTGCCAATCCCGCTTTCATTATGAGGAGAAATGTTTTAAATTTTCAAGTTTTATCTCCTCCGTTTCCTTCATTGTTCAGTTTTATTTTTTAGGAATGCCAAATTTGAGAGTGTTGCACAAATACAGTCAGATGACTTCTGGAAGTGCCCTGAAATGTTCAAGCATTAATTACACTGTTTTTGCTTTATCTTTCTTTTTTTTTGCTTTATAGGAAACAGAAAATATAGCTGCAGTCCCTCCAGGTATGTAGACCAGTAGGATTTTCTTCCTTTTAAAACACAAATTACTTTTTTTTGAATGTATGTCACTTCTTAAGTGGTGTATTCTACCTATTAACTAATGACTTTTATTAAAATCACAACTTGCAAATCTACCTGTATAGAAAATTGTGGAAATAAAGATAGAGTCAAATGTGGGAAGCAATTAAATCTTATGATGTGAATGCTGTATGCAAGTGTTGAAAGTATAAAGACACCATGTTCATTTTGATTTTTGTTTTTTGTTTGGTTGCATGAAAAAGCCATCTCTTAATTGTGAGGTGTTTAAATTTAGAAAACAAAAATAGCTACCTCCCCCTACCTATAGACATCTTGGAAGGAGCTAAGCAAAACACTAAATTCAGCTCTCCAGGTAACTATTAAGAGAATGTTATTCTTTACTGTGGCAAATATGTTCAGTTCACTTTACTCTGAGTAAGCATGTACTCTTAGTAAAACTCTTAAAAGTTGATAAAAGTTAAAAATTTTGACCTGGTTCTTTTATGCTTCAGTTTCCTGTTATAAAGTGAAGCTTTAAAGTCTTACATTACCTAAAGTAGTTATACCCTATAATGAGATCAACAGAAAAGTTTAGTAAGAGTTAATAATTCTCTCTACAGTAAGGCTTTGTGTCTTGCAGTAAAAAGGGGCACAATCCCAGATCCAATGTAATGAATAAAAGGAAGTGTTGACTAGACATTGTCGGTCTTGAGGAAATGCAAACATCCGTAGGAAAATGCATCACTGGTACTGTAACATAAGCACCTTGTAGTGTTTGGACTTAGAGGAGACCAAATGCTGGTGGACTACTATAATTCTGGCTTGTCTCAATGGCCTGATACAGCTTTTGTCCAACATTCATCTTTTTCAAACCAGAATGTACAAGCACAGATATTTCTTGGGTTGGAGCCGCATGCAAGTGGTCAGTGTAGCTGCAAGGCTTGGGTGTGCTTCTCATGGAAGCAGTAGGAGATAAATCAGCTACTGCTGTAGGTGCAGACTGGCAGATTGTCCTCTGTGGACTGTCCAGTTTAGGAGGGTGACACACTTGTGAAAATACGCATCTCTTCTTGCATGTTGGCCAGAAAAAGAATGCTGTCCTTCAAAAGTTTTACAGTTTTTGTTTGTTTGTGGGGTTATGAGTGTTCATAGCTGTCCTTTCCTTGTGCAGTTCTGGCAGTTTTCTTCTGTGCTGTTTGTGTCAGCCCTGATGTTAGAGGAGGGCAGTCTCTATATTGCTACAGCGCTTAAAATAACTAATCACAGGGTAAGGCTGCACAGCCTGTCAGCTGCTCTGTGCACGGATGTCTTTTTGCACACACCTTGCTTTCTACAGGTAAAGTAGAGGCTTTAGCTGCGAGTCTGGTGAGTCATTACTAGGTATGTGTGAAGAACAACTTTTCTTAGCAAATTTGAAGAAGTTTTTGCAAGGACTGTTGATATATATATATGTTTTAAACAGCTGCTCAAATGTTCAGTAGAAAAATTTTGAAACAAGCTGTCAGTTGTATTTTCCATGCTCCTGTATGTAGGCAATTAAGAGAAAACAGAAGAATCTTTACCAGTTAAATAAGCCAACAAGACATGGCTTAAGTCAGTGTAGGCTTCTATTCTTTGTAAAATTGTCTTCTGAAAGGTTTTGGAAGCAAGCCTCAGACTATGTAGTAATAGTTTCCACTGAGTGTACTCAAGGTGTTCAATTAAAATCTTATGGAAATATGCAGATAATTGTTGAAGCTATTTTTGTAGCACATTTAGATACATATTAATGTGACATTTTATAGAGACATTTTTATTTTTTAAATAAGCACACTGCCTTAAATATTGGTGAATTACTTGCAAACTCACTTTTATTTCTCCATATTATATATATTTTAAAGGTGGATATATACTTATTTATATAGTTTACTGTACCATTTACACTACAAACATCATAAAAGAGGCTTGATGCATTTCAAGCATCAAATGAGGCATGATGTGAATGTATTTTACTTTTGTGGTGAAAGTATGGAGCAAACACCAAAGAAGTGAGATTATTAGTATGATTTTAGTACTGAAGTTGATTATACTGTCAAGATTATTTGAGGCTTTTCCTGTGTTCAGCCCTGATGCTGTTACTGTATGACTGGACTTCTACATATGGGCTTCTTTATGCTGCTGAAAGGAATGTAGGGTTTGAAGCTTACAGAAGAAAGTTGCGGTTCAGTGGACTGTATTAAGAACAATTTCACTGAATGTTCATTTTATCTGAAGAGATGAGTTAAGGCTGGAGTTTCACATTCATATTGGATTCCTTCAGGAGCTGTCTTTTTTTCTATGGGACAAGGTGTTAGCTGTTGCCTAGGTAACAGCCCAGGGTGACTCTAATTCCCCTCTAGGGACAGGGTTATCACTTCATGTGTTACATTTCTCATTTGGCTGGGTAAGTAACATTTTTGTCAGGATGGCATCTAAGTTTGTATTTTGGTTTTCAGGGGAAAGGTATTTTCTAAATTATTCTTTCTTACTGTGATATTCTCGCTTTGACCAATCAGTCTACAACAGAGACTCCTTTGAAATTAGATTGGCAATTACAAACATTTTTTCCTGAAAATTTGCCTTCTCTGAGTTAGTTTTCTTATGCTTGTCAGGCTACATACAATTCAGAAGGAAAAGAGGAGACAAAGGATGGGTTTTGTGTGTATTTTGTAGCAGCAACAGGCTTTTGACCATGCAGAGTCCTTTAAAGGTGTCAGAACATTACCCAAGTTTGGACTGTCCATTGCAATTGTTCGCCTCTGTTCCCCACTATGATATCTTTATGGTATGCTTTAAATTTCCGAGTTATCTTGGATTACTCAGAATTTTATCCAGTCAAATTCTGAATTTCTGCAAGGCTGAGATTCCATAGCCCCACTTGGCAACCTGTTCCAGTGTTCAGCAAGCCATCGCTGGGATTTTTTTGTTAATGCTGTGTTTTCTTCTTCCTCTACACTTGCTCTTAACTTTCTTGGTGTGTCTTGAGAATGTTGCATCTCATCCTTTTATTATACTAAAGTCTGGATCTGACTTCTCTATATCAATAGATTAGATAGTCTAAGACAGCAAGCAGATCCTTAGCACTCCTTGTCCATTCTGAACAAACTTTGCTTCCTCTTGTTATGTAGTAGTTCAGCCTCCTAACTGTTTTGATGGGGCCCCAGATGTTTTCTCTCCAGTTCATCAGCTGTCTTGAGGGGCTCAACTCTGGATATGGCACTTCAGCTATAGTCTTAGAGTGACAGATTAAGGACAATAATCACCTCCCTTCCTCTCATTGCTGTGCCTTTGCTAATTCATCCCAGTAGCCTCTTGTCTTTCAGTGCTATGAGTGACATGATGCTGAATTGTGTTGGATTTGTTGTCCACGAGGAGTTACAGGTTCTGCCCCAAAGCTGCTTGGCAGCCAGTTGCCCCTCAGCCTCCACTTGTTGCATGGAGTTATTTTGTTCTAAGTGTAAGCCTTGCGTTTGTCTTTGTAGTAGGTAAATACAGTTCTTACCAATTTGGCTGCACTAACAAATGTGAGCCCTTTGTTCTCCCATCCTGTCAGATCCAGTTTCTGTTTAGATTTAAAATGTCCAAGGTCTTGCTTAGAATGCGAGTGAACTTTTTTCTTTTAGGTGCAAAAATTTCAGTGCTTCAACATAATTTTTTTTCCTCAGATGTTATCCGGAATCTCTTTACAAGGGATTACCTCACAAAATTCCATGTGGCCTGCAGTCAAATAATGTTACAAAGATGAGGAAACGAATTTATCTCCAACTTTTTTCCAGTAAGTTTGCCAGAAGGAGAACGCTGCTTTTCTTTTTCACAAGGATTGATTTTTTCACTTGTATATCAGGCGTTCAAAATTTACTGGCTTCACAAACTAAGATATGGAACCAGATAAGAATTTCACATGCAAATATGAGCTTTGGTAATATTCCTTGAAAAGAAATTTACATCTTCTAAAAAATTTACATCTTCTTACCTATGAAAAATACTGACAGCATGGAGGGAGTAGATTTTATGGCCGACATTGCATCTCTCAGAGACTGACAAGAAGACACAGTAAGAGTAGAAAAAATGTTCTACATGCACGGTTAATCAAAATCTTCATGCTTTGGATAAAAAAATCCTCAAATCATAATTGTTTCTTCTGCCATTAGGCATTTCTGATGTGCATATTACTTGTCCACTCATAATACATATCCGTATGTGCATATTGGCCTATGGTGGCATATGTAGCTGTCAAATAAGTATACAGTGCCCTATGATCACAAGTTTAAAAAAACTAATTCCTCTTGAGATCTAAACAAGACTGACTCTGTTAGTTTGAGCCTGCATTTGAAGAAATGAGATTGTTGCATAGCTGAAGAATAAGTTTGTGGGATAGCTGTTAACTCTGTTGAAGTTCCACATATTGTAAGGATATACTCTTAGAGTGTCATGGATAAGGACCTTATTTCTTACCCGGAAGCCTTAGTCATGAGTATTCAGACTTGCCCACAATCTCATTAATATTCCTTATTAGTGAAGGTACTAAGTTCACAGTTTGAACAGTTCAAAAAATACTTCATACCTTCAGAAACTTGAGACAGGTTGTGAACTCTGCAAAGAACAGCGAAACAGTCTTCATCCCTGATTTGCTTTGGCATCCTTCCTTTGGGATGTAAATGTTTCCCTGAGCTGTCAGTGCCAAAGACTCTACAGTTTCTGGCAGCCGTTCATCTCTTCTCAACTTCTGATCTCAGCTCAGTAGCCTCATTCCTTGAAATATATATATTTAGAAGTGACAGTTTGGAATCTCTTGCATGCCATGTTTTTCTTTCTTTGTGTTGGGTGTATATTACCAAGGACACTGGGATCTCTTCCTCTTTGAAGGAATATCCAGACAAGTCTACACACAGTAGTTTTTTACTGGGCAGGTACATCCATAAGGATCAGATACAGTGTTCCCGACAGATCTCTGAAGTAATGAGTCTGAAATTACTTGCTTATGCTTACTTAATATGTCTTGTGTCTAGTGCCCAGATGTGTACCAGAAGTGTACATTCTTAGGATGGTTAGACAATTTGAGAATCCTTGCAACTCTACATGACCAGCACACTGGGGAAGAGATGGATTTATTCTGCCTGTGATCTTTAATCATAAAAACATCTTTTTTCATCTTTATTTGCTTCATCAATCTAAATAGTGTTCAGAACTAACACTGTTCTCCATACAAATACTCATTTAAAGACGAATGTATTTCTTCCAGGGTGGAGTCACAGATGCCACAACTAATTAGAGGATGTATTGAAGTAAACAATTTCTTTGGAAAACTGTTGTGTTTCATGGGTGAAGAGTGAACATTTTATCATTTATCTTTACAAAATCATTCATTATTATATTTTTTAGCATGCATAGTAATTAATATCTTCTTTTAGTTACAGTTCATTGCCATGAAAAGGAGGATATGATAGTTTACCCTATGAAACAGGTTTATATGTGAAATTTGGCAGGTATGTGTATTAGTATGTGGGGTGAGTATGCAAAAGAGCACCAAATACCATTAATACCTTACTTCTTTCTTAAGTATTTTTAGCCTGTCAGTAATTAAGTAGCTGAAACATTACTAAAGTACATATTTTTGTAATTAAATTTGTAACAGTTTACACAAAGGGCTATGTGCCAACTTATCTCTAATGATGAGCTTTAAATAAAGATTGTGAAAAGGCTAAGGAATGAACACTTCTTCCTCATCTGTTGGCACCAGAACCTTGACTGCATGGTGTTGTCTGCTGCTTTGATCTCTTTTTAACTGTGAGAATTGGGTCATTATTACAATGTATTTGATTTCAGTGACAAGTTGTTCTTACCATGTTTGCAGATACTTTTGGCAATTAGTCATGTTACATGTGAACATGTGGATTTCTGATTGAGGTGTACGTTCAGAAACTGCTGTGGTAGATTTTGTGTACCTTTCTGACAGTGCTTGAAATCCATACTCTGAATCATGGGTATTTAGAATATTACTACAGTCAGAAGGCAGAAATTCTTGCCCATAGAGTATTAAAATAGCCTGTGGATGTTGATGTATTGATAATTTGTTGCATTATTTGTAAAATTTGTTCCATTCTAATTTTAATCAGGTAGCACAACGACCTGTGGAATATGAGTGATGACAAACCCTTTTTATGTACTGCCCCTGGATGTGGCCAGGTAATGGTCTGAACTGAAGTTGTTAACATTGTTCAAATAAAAGTAAAACAGTGAAATGTATTTTTAGGGATTGAAGAAAAGTGGCTTATGATAATTGCTACAAAGTATTTATGTTTTGTTAAAAAGCAAGAATTTGTAGCAAGTTATGTGTTTATTCAAAATGCTGTCCATAGAAGAAAAAACATATCCTTTCTGTGCTAAAAACAATTTCATTTGTTAGCTCTGTTTTGCTTGCTTTCATTAGAAAAATAATCAAGAAACAACCTAACTTGTATCAGGTGACCTGCATTTTCTAGAATATTTCAGTGTTGGTGGCATGCTCAGTGTGAAGGTTGCTTGTCACTAATCTTCATAGCTGTAGTGATTGCAGCTATTCAGTGAGTTGTTGTATGTATGCTGTTGTGTATAGGAAGATTATAACAATATGCATGCCACAAACTATATTTCAATTCCTATAGTAGTTTTAATGTATCCTAGTAAATAGCATTAGTGTACATATATATAGATGAATGTGAGCAGAAAAGTAAAAATATTATGGAGTATTTTAGGAGATGGTTGCTTAAAAGGAAGCTGTCTTAACACTGTTATTTGGTAACCTGAAAATAAGTGCATTTGCATTATCTGCTGCATGAGATGGACATCCCTGCATCCTTTGTATAAAATTAATTTCATAAGCTGATTTTTTTCATAATAAAATGGCTGCTGCCATTTTGTAGAATTTATTGCTTAAACAAGATGTTTTCCATTTTATTTGTGTACTTTTATTTGGATTTTTAATTCAAAATACTCTCATTTTTATTCTGAAAACTTAGTTTTTATGATGAATGACAGCATTAATGTTACATTAATGTAGTCTTCTGTATTTAGAGCAGAAGAGGACTAAGATTCCTTGTTTCTAAGATACCTAGTATGTTCAGAGACATCAAAAGTAACAGAAGAGGACTGCTTTCTCCTAAGCAGTTTATCCCCATCCTATTTGAATCTTATTGCAGTGTAGACTGTCAGAAGTCTTGGTAACTAAATCTCACAGAAGACACATCATGGGTCTACAGCAGCCCATGATTCCAGGGAAGGTGGAGAAGTTCATGTCCCAGCAAATGGGCAAGGCTTCCCCAAATGCCAGCTTCGTACTGCAGAACAGAGAGAGAGGGAGTCAGGCTCTGGACGTCCTCTTCCCTCTGGAAGAGCTGCTCCACCACTTAGTGAGGACAGAAAGATACACTTAAGTCTCGTAATGTGATAGAATGCAGAAATTTCTGGCTTATGCTGTAGGCAGAGATAGGGTACAGGAGTTGTGGAGAGCTGGGCATTTGGAGCTCTGGGCAGTAAAGTTCTAAGGAAAAAGAAGTCCCTTGCTTGTTTCACCCTGTCTTACAGTGATCCTGCATTTTTTATTTCCCTCACAGTTCCAGATGCACATGTCTTTTCTCATGGAAACATTCTGAATTACTGTACTCTGAGGTCAATTCAGTTTATGTATTAGTTCCTGAGAGGTGATTCTTGGCGTGGATCTATTATATGTGGAGTGACTTAAATAAGTGACTTAAATAACCAGAAATATAATTTGAAGCTCGAATGTTCACAAAGAAAATTAAGAATTTCAATGTTTTGTGTAAAATGTGTCCTTTTAGGAAAGCTGCATCTTGGGAAACATTTTCTTAGATCATGTCAATACATGATCATGTCATAACCATAAAACACTAACTTCACCCACAATCACAGGTGCATAGCAAATTAGTGAAAATAAACAAACAGTGAAAGTAAGAATATCTCTTTTACAGCACTTAGTTTGTCTGCTTACTGTTTTTTTATAGCATATACCCCAAATTTTGGGGAAAGTATGCATGAAATGAGAAAACCTGAGAGGTTTTTAAAATGCTGGTAGGTTTAGTTCATTCACAGCATTTCAGCTGTCTGGCATTGTTCTAGTGTTTCCCATCCTACCTGCCCCTTGTTTTAGGTAGTAAATGGTCAGGGGCTGTAGTATATTTTATCTATACGCTGTTAAATGCAGTGAAGTTTGTGATTACAGATCAATTCTCATTAATGTGGTAAAACACACAATGCAGTAATCAAGAAGTGCTGATCAATTACTAGACATTGTCAAGATCCATTAATACAGCAAATGGCTGTTTGCTGATAGTTGACGAAGGCTGCAGCACTCTGAAGTGTTATCTTGGACTTTTGATGAATGCAGGTACTTATACTGCAATTTCTCTGGTATATTTAGTTACTATGAACATCATTTGAGTTTTATAATATTTCTGCTTGGTACTGTTGACCAAGCAACAAGATATATCTACCTTAGAGATATATCTACTACTACTTTTAACATAGTAATGGTAGTTTTGCATGCTGTAAAAATTGCTTTCTGTGGAATGCCATTTGTTGTGTTCACACCCCCAATTACAACTGTTTCTTAAAACTTTCTCTGCAGCGTTTTACCAATGAGGATCATTTGGCTGTCCATAAACATAAACATGAGATGACACTGAAATTTGGTCCAGCTCGTAATGATAGTGTCATCGTGGCTGGTAAGTACATACTTCTATTAAGTTTGTTCACTTTTCTGCTGGAATGGGCATGTGCTTTATGCATTTTCTGTACATAATGCATAGATGTACCTTAAGAGAATGTGATACATTTTCTTCACTATACTTGTCTGCGGTGTGTGCTTAGGCAGTGTTTTCTTACATAATTTGTGTCAGAATTTGAAGCCAGTAGTATTCTCCATAAGTTACTTTTATTCATATCTGATATATAATCCAAATATTTTTAAATTATCAATACTTAAATAATTGATTAAATTATATAAGCATTCAGTAAAAACATGCTAATAAAGGCTATGCCTAAGAGGATCTGTAACTAAATTAAACTGTATTTCAGTTTTAATTATTCATTGATATTACTTGTCTCTTAAATTTTAAAATATGTAGCATTTTTTACATATCATGGTGATATTAGAAGAATGAAACAGTGATTATTCTTCTGATGGGATAGTACAAGAAAGATGAAGTCTTTTGTTTTCATTTTGACTTAAATTAAAAACACTTTATTCCTGCCTCTGAGTTCATGTTATGCCCTTAGTATTACAACTTTTGTCCAGGATCAGAAGTAATCACCAATGGATGATTGATTGCATTATAAATCTAAGAGTTTTTGAATGAAGATAGCATGTGCTAAGTATGCTGAAGTTACAGTCAGTCTGGGGTTTTTTCAGTGGTGGAGCAGCCTAAATGACTTCAAAAAGACTTTCAGATGTTTTCTGGGTTTTTTTTTTTTCCTTGTACATTGCTAATTTGTTACGATGAGCAGATAAAAAAATATTGCTCTTAAACTAGCAGTTACAAATTTTAAAATTCTAAATGTGCTCCTTGTCAATTACACCACAAGAAAAGGGACCTTTCAAATAATCAGGTGTTTAAAAATGAAACCATGAGAGTGTCTCTGTGCAGCCGCATTCCAGTGTGGGAACGGTTGTACACACCAGGCTTAAAAAGTCCACACAATCATACCACTTCACAATATTTTAAATGCAAGTAACTTCGTGTCAAGTGTGGTTGATTTTGACCTGATAATAACAGTGAAATAAGGCAAATTTACATACTAACAGGAATGTTATATAAAGATGTTTTTGAAACTACTTTGTGGAGTAGTCACCCAGATGCCTGAAGTCCTATGATTCCAGCTTGATACAGAGGAATCAAATGATCTTGTGCACAGAGTCACACTTTGCTTGAGAAGTTCCATGCACTCGGAAGTAATCACTACTCTTGTCAAATAAGGAAAGGAAGCAAACTGGCTTTGAGCTGTGCACTTTTTTCATTTGTTTTCTAATTAAAAGCCTTCATGTAGTCCTTATCTTTATTTGAAAATAGAGTCTGCTTGCTCATTGAAATGTTCTGCTGTGCCCTTGAGAACAGCTCCCTGTGGTTCGTGGCCACAAAAGAAATGCTGTGGTTCCCTGCCAGAATTGTCAGGGGCTTGGTTTGCAGGCTCCGGGTGCTGTCTCCAGCAGGTGGTGTTTGCCTGCTGGCTGCCTCCCCGCAGGGCAGAACGCAGCCTGAGGGTTCCCAGCCACCTCCTCGTCTCTTTCTGTTTGTTTGTATTCTGAAAATTATTTATGACAAGTAGGTTCGTAAATGCTATTGTAAAAATAAAATTGTGGGGGTTTTTATACACTTGTTTTCAGATCAGACACCAACACCAACTCGATTCTTGAAGAACTGTGAAGAAGTGGGCTTATTCAATGAATTAGCAAGTCCTTTTGAAAATGAGTTTAAAAAGGCTTCTGAAGATGACATTAAGAAAGTATGTTCAAAACATCTTTTTTCCCTCAGAGCTTCTACTTATTTATATCTGAAATTCCACTGAAAAAGTAAACTTTATATATTGCTGTCTAAGCTATATCAATAATCTTGTTAGCTGCTTATATGTGTTGTATGTAGAGGATACAAATCTATGATTACTCTTCTGAAGGTTAGTTTACCTGATTAATTTTGCATAGTTAGCATGACAATGGGATGCATTGTCCTAATCATGTGAGTATCTAGTCTATAGGTGTTGAAGTTAACCACTAGTTTTGATTGAAATTTCCTTAGGTCCTGAATAAGCAAAAAAGAAGTCTGAAAAGTAGAGTTTTTAACAGAAAGAAAAATGCATATGAAAACAATAGTATGTGAACACTGATCATTTTGATTGGTTTTGAAATACTGATGTTACTGTAAGAATCAGTCATCATGATAACAAGAATTAAGTACTGACTAAATTTTAAAAAGTGTCAGTAATTTGGTTATGATTATATTTATTATGTGTTGAAATCACTTTTGCCTGGAAGTTATTGATTGCAACATAAAGATCTACTTATTTTTTAATGTGCAGTTTGAAATATTAGAAAAACTTGAACTATATCTATTAGCAATTGTATGTATCAATTTCATGTTTTTTTGAGGAACTTGCCATACATTTAAGTGTTATTCTTGTTATTTATTTCAGTGCTTCCCAGTCATAACTGTTTAGGAACCTAAACATTTTAGTACTTCTGCAAGTAAAAAATTGTGTTCAATTTCCCCTTTGACTGATTTTGTCTTTAGTTGATTCCCTGGTTGACTTCTATAGGTAGTGATTAAAAATATGGTTTTATACTTATTTATGTAGGTTTTGCAGAATCAGTGGCTTCATTTTCTTTGTTTCAGTAAAGATTTTGAGAGGTACTTGTGAATAGAATGGATTATTATCCATTCCTGACCAAGCCTCAACCTGACTTTGTAGCAACTGTATCAAATAATGGATTTATAAGTTTACTTTTTTTAGTTGCTGTATGCTGACTGTTTTTAGACCATGACAGATGGTAAAATTGATTTTTGATTTACCAAGACTGTATTTTCTGCATAGTTCACCACTGTCTTGGAGAAGGTTGTATGTATTGCAAAGTATTTTAAACAGTTTGTCTATTTCTTTAATTGATACATATTTTCCAAGCTGCCCTCTGTGTTACAACAAAAAACACAGTCCTGCCATATCTCTGGATGATTTATATACATAAACAGTCATGGCAAAGTGTGGAAAAAGGTACCATAATAGTACACTTTCTAGGGGATTGATAGTTGAGTTTTTTCTGTAATATTTCATAGTCACTTGTGATATGAGGAGAGATTCCACTTCTTACAGTCTTCCCTGTCTATTAGTAATATACTGCCCAGGAGAACTAGGAATTTAATTGGAAAAAAAAGCATTTGGAAAAACTTAATTGGGGGAAATTTCTTCCAGAAGTATTTGGATAGCAGACTAGACAGGAATATAGTCTTTCAAATCTATAGTATTAAGTACTTTTGTAGCTCAGTTTCTTTAGGGCATTCCAGATGTCCTAGTGAATTTTACCCATGTAGTAATATAAGATTCGCTTTTTCAATAATTATCAGCTGCAATAAGCTTGAAATTTGTCTATACTAACTTTCTCAATTTGGAAATGTGGATAGGATTTTGTGCTTTGTGGCATGAGATATAATATACAGAAGGATAATACCTTAATTTAGCTGTAATTTTTTAACTGTCACACAGTCCTTCCACAGCTATAGTTTTCTTATGACCTTTGGAAATGGAAAACTTCAGGAATGTTTTTAGTTCTCAAGAAGAAAATATTTAGTCTGACATTGGTGTTGAAAGACATTTATGTTACTGAAGATTGGTGTTCATGTAGGTGCTGCTAAAATAGCCTTGACTGGTGATGCATCTGCATCAAGACCTTTCACACATCAGCACCTCTCTCTTGTAATGGGCTGGTATTTCTCTTCAGTTATATTTTCTTCCTCAGTTTAATTTTTTAAACATTGACTAATTTTGTTTTACATTGTTACTCATAGATGCCTCTAGATCTGTCACCTCTTGCAACACCAATTATAAGAAATAAAATTGAAGAACCTTCAGTTGTAGAGACAACTCATCAAGATAGTCCTTTACCTCATCCAGAGTCTACTACCAATGATGAAAAGGTCAGAACCTTTATTTTTCTCTTTTTGGAATTTATTTTTGCACTTTCTGATGATCTTTTATTGTATATTGTGATAGCCACACTACTTAGCTAGCTGAAAGGATGAAAGTTTTCATTTGCCACATTCCGGTGGATATATAGGTAACTTACTCAATTCTTTAGTTAGCTTTGTTCACTAGAATAATTTCTTTGCTTCCAGTAAAGCTGGTCATTCAGTAAAGCCAGAAAATAAATAAAATTTAAGATACATGCTATCTTAGAAAAGACTAAAAGGGCTCTTTATTCTTGTTTATGCATCATCATTAGTAATGATCACCTCGGTATGTGACTTGCAGTGTTTTCATCTTGTGGAGTTCTCTCAAAGTACAGAAAATGAAGCAAAATCAGTGAATTAATTATTTCTAGTCTTCAATAAATACAAACATTAGGAGCTGACCATAATAAAGCATAGAGATTGCTCGAGTCAATCTTTATGTGCATCTTCAGTGGGCAGTCTGTATGTGAGGGGCTTAGGTGCCTTACTCCTAGAAATCAGCAAGACTTTCAGGGTCACAGGTGATTCAGGTTGGAAGGGACTGCCGGATTTCCTGGCCCAACTTTCTGCCCAAAGTCAGGGTTACATCTGAGATCAGACCAAGTTACTCAGTGCTTTGCACAGTCTGGTCTAGAAACCTCTGTGGGAGAGAGGCTGCACAGCCTCAGTGCCACCTGCTCCAGTACCAGGCTGTTCCTGTGGGCAGAATGTTTTCCACTGGATCCAGTCTGAACCTCTCTGGTTTCAACTCTTTCTCTTACACTGCCAGAGGAACTAATGTGGGAACTACCTTAAGTATGTGACAGAAGCTGAAAAGAGTTTCAATTCAGATTTGTCCTCACTAAGCTTTTCTGAGTTTCATTAGTTAGCAAGGATGAGTAATCATGGGTAATCAAGGCAATCACGCAGTCTCAAAAATAGTAAAAGCATTTTAAAGGAATATATGTAAAGAGCTGCTTGGATTTAGTGAATCATAGTCCAAATCTTATGTCTTCTTTATTTCAGAGGTTAGTTTCTTTCTTTTGCTGCCAAAAAATACTTACTCCAAATAATCTAACTTTGGCAGAAGATAATATTACTATCTTCATACAATAGTGGTTCAGTTTCTCATTAGCATCATTACAAGTGAAAATTCTATCTCCATGCTTGGCAGTATTTATAAGCTTGTCTCAGTGATGATGCATTTTTGGTGTGTCACTGTGACAGTGCTGCTGCTCAGTGCCATTCTCATGTCTGATTGTAGAGACAAGCTGAGCAAGGCACAGGTGCTGCTTGGAGGGTACAGCTCAACGTGACCTGCAGACGCTGAGAAATGTGGGCAGAGTTACCAGTGTGGGCTCAGTTAGATTTTTGTGTTGTCCTTCTGCAGATGTATTGAAGGAGAGAAGGGATTTTTTCAGGGCACAGCTGGTTTTAAAATCTGTGTGCCATGTAACCATTTTGTTGACTGCATATATTTTAGTAGCCTAAAATGATTACAGCCTATTAAGTATGTGCAAGGTAGTTCTAATTGCCCTTGTAGTTGTCAGAATAATTCCTTGGAGACTCTTAAAAAAAGTATGCTTAATTATTTTCGTAGTTTTCTGAGAGTTCCATGAGTTCTGTTAGGCTTCAGTAAGAGTCCATACTTGGCTTTGAATAGACAGAGATATCATTAGAAGTGTAAAAAGTCTTTAAGCCTTAAAGTAATAAGAGCTTTCAAACATTAGAGTTGTTTATTAACAGTACTTTAAAAGGGTGACCCTCAACAGAGTCATAAAAGTTGCTTAGTTGTCGCCAAGTAGCTAATTGCCTGATTTAATTACTTTAAAAACAGTTGTTTTCTTACAGTAATGATCAAATACAGTATTAGTTCTGGCCCTCTACATTTCTGTATAAAGAATTCTATGTAATTTTGATAGCATTAGAAAGTTATTGCATGAAATTTACTTTTAGATAAAAAATACTTGCAAATATGTCCATCTGAGAACACTTAAAGTAACTATCCTGTTCTGTAATTTCCCATTCAGTGGGTTTTAGTTTCAAGAATAGGAATTAGAAGAGTTGGAGAAGTCCTTTTAGTAAGTCTGGTACCTTTGGGTGGGCTTAAACTTCTGTCCTGTAAGGAAAGGTAGGTAAAGTCACTTCCACTTGATCTTATGATTGCAAAGTCAACTCTATTTTTCTTGTTCTTTAGGGGAATATATTTACAATGTATTTTATACCACACAAAATTTATACTGCATTAGTGCAATGCATTACTGATCAATTAGAATCTTCCATCAGACTGTTGGGCCTATGGTGGTTTTTTTCATATGCCTATAAAATGTCAGTTTCCTTTAAAGCTATACTTCTTAAATCTGCAGCTTATGTTTTTGCCACGTCGTAACAGGCACCTGCGTGCATTTTTCAGTGTAGCAAAGAGCAAGTTAGTGTAAAGAGGAAGTTGGAAATACTTTTTCAGCTGTATAAACACACCTGTGAGTAAACATGTTCTTTTCTAATGGCTGAAGATCGTTTCTGATCTTTATAAACAAAGCATAAATGCCATCTTTAATAACACAGAAACAATTGTATATGAGGTTTCTATTTTCAGAATTTTTCAGATTTATTTCAAATTTATTTCAGAATATTAATCTTTTGACTGTTGCTGAAATCTGGTTTCCATAGAACACTGTGTCTAAAAATTTCAGATTGCCCTTTTCCTGATAGGTGGTCAAGGCAGGGAGAGGCCCAGTTTCACAGTCAGTAGTTATTAGAACATGCATTAATTAAGCTCTTATTATGAACAGCAAAGAAGTATTGACAGAATGCCATCACTTGCTCACTTGTACGTGAGCTAAACTAAAGTTTTCTGGTGTTCAGAATGTGATTTGTGTCACTGATTGCAGTAGCCATTGTATGTAGTTACCTGGTTTCAGCAGCAGCTGGGAGACCAATCCCAGCTGCTTGCCCAGAGGTAGGTGGTGGTACTGACATGCCAGTGACTTCTAGGAAAAGTTCAGCAAGTGCTCAGCGTCAGGCTGATTGGGACTCTGAGGTACCTGATCTCATGAAAAATGTTCCTAGCTATGGCAGAAGGGATGGACTGCAATGGTCTCTAAAGGTCACTTCCAGCTCCAAGCAATCTGTGATTCTGTGGAAGTCCTTCCAAGGGTCCATTCTTTATCAAGTGCACATACAATCTTGCAGTCTTTGTCCACGTGTAAGAGCCGCCGTGATTTCGCATGTTGCCTGAATTGTGCAGCTTGTTCATGCTAGCGTACAGATTCAGCTGGTGTTCTGGATTTCCCACACTCAAGCAGATTGGTCTCATTTATATTCTTCCCGTGACTCTGGAATAAGATCTGTAAGATGTTATACCAAATTCCTTATTTGCAAAGAAGTGTTTAATCCTGTCCTAACAATATGATTTGGCTTATTTTTTCTTTCTGTTTCCACAATTCTGTACTGGTTGTCTTCTTTTAGCTGAACGCTCATCCATAGTGCTAAGTGCAGTGTTCAAATATTATATCCCAGACTGATAATAAAACAATTTCACTTTCCTCAGCACAGCTCACCGTTATTCTCCAAAATCTCTCGTTCACTGTAAATAGTCTTTTAAGTCTCTTGGGAAAAAGTGTGAATGAACTAGTGAACCGTGATGACAAATCTAGCCTCTGAGCTTTTGGAGGGAGAAAATTTCATCATGTAAAGTATTTTCTTTTGTAAAGCCGACAGTTTGCCAGCAAGCTTACAGTTCTATGAATTGCTCAGAGGATCTCACACATTTGTGCATTAATATATAAAAAGACAAGCAATCTGCTAAGAGAGCTCAGACTTTACTACTTAAAGCTTTGTGGATGAATTTTCAAAAGTCAAGCTTCATTCAAAGAAAACAATAATCAGTGCAGTCTGTATGACACAGGTATAGAGATGTTCTCTTTGAATTACGGTTTACCAGCAGAGCAACTAAAGTTTTCTGGTCTTCAGAATGTGGTTTTGTGTCATTGATTGCAGTAGCCATTGTCAAAAGAATAACTTGGAAAAAAGTCTGTCTGAAGGTAAATTTGAAGTCTGGCAATATCAAGGGTTTCCTGAGAAGGAAGGCATTGGTTACAATAAGGCCTTTCTGGGTTTTCAGAAACAGCAAATAGAGGTACAGCGTTCAGTTGATAATGTGCTTTACCTGATTGCTAAGCTAAGAGCTATAGGGATTTCTGTCTACTCTTTATTTGCACCTAAGAAAGTTTAATTTCTGTGCTCAAATAATTTTTTTCTGCATCAGGATATGCAGATATTTTGCAGAGCTCTGAATATAACATTCCAAGTACTCTTATCACTCTAGTTAGAGAGCTACAGATAAAGGCTCAAAAAAAAATTTTGTTGCTGTTGTTTTTAGTGAACCATAAATGTCTTGTTTCTCTTGTTTAAATCCAGAACAATGGACTGAAACTGAAATGTACATAAGGACACCAAAAAACATTTTCCTTATTCGGGGTGTGGATAAACATGATGGTGCTGCTAGTACCATGGGTTTCTTGGGAAAAAAATTAAAATCTGAATTTCAATGAATTAGAAGTAATAAGAAGTAATAGTAGCCCTACATAAATTGAGCCAGGTTTGTCATAAAACTAAAATCATTGTTGTTGAAGCTATTTTACTTTGGTTGTTTAAATGATTCATCCAGAGGGGTTTTTTTGAATGTTTTTAATTGTATAACTGATTCTATTTGCATAATGTTACAGAAATTCTGATTTGTTCCATCAAACTGCATTAATTTAACAGTTGGAATTAGTGATCTGTAATTGTATTTTACAAACTGATGAAGCTTTGTTTTTCCTCAGGAAGTGTCACTGCAGCAGACTGCACAGCCTACATCAACAATAGTTCGTCCAGCATCGCTGCAGGTTCCTAATGTACTGCTTACGAGTTCTGACTCGAGTGTTATTATTCAGCAGGCAATACCATCACCTACTTCTAGTACTGTTATCACCCAAGCTCCATCATCTAACAGACCAATAGTGTAAGTTACATAAATCTTAGTAAAACGTTTTCTGGCAGAATTTGAAAATCTGATTTACTTTCAGTTACTGTTTCTGCAGTTAATTGTGAATTTGAGATGCTTTGGTGTAATGTGGTGCTTTACTACACATGAAACATTGGACTTTCACTACATGTGAGATATAATGCCATGTTCTTCACATCACTAAGTTCATATTTTTGATCTCCACATAAATATTACATTACACCTGTAAAGAAACAAACCAATTTAAAGTAATATGTAAACTTGTTCTCTTCTCTGGATAAGTTTTCTTTTATATAGTTCATTCCTTTTTCAGTCCAGTTCCAGGTCCTTTTCCTCTGCTGTTACATCTTCCTAATGGACAAACCATGCCTGTTGCTATTCCTGCATCTATCACAAATTCTAATGTGCATGTCCCTGCTGCAGTTCCAGTAAGTAAGCATGATGCTATATTAATTTGAAAGTGGAGCAGATTTGCATAAGTGCAGCATAGAACTTAGTTTTAAGCACCTTGATAGCTGTTTTGGCTTCAGAGGGTAGTGCTGTCAAATGCTCTCTGTTATGATAACATACTCAGGTTTTCTTCATTTTTATACTTTATCTGGTCAGCTTGTTAGACCTGTCACCATGGTGCCTAGTATCCCAGGAATCCCAGGGCCTTCCTCCCCACAGCCAGTGCAGTCTGAGGCTAAATTGGTAAGTGAAAAACTCCATTATTCCTCAAGAAGAATAACTTGAGAAATTAATTAAATTCTTATTGCTTTTTAAAACAGCTTTAGTTTTCTTTTATTAGTCTAAATTCTGCAAGTAAAAATTTAATAAAAGCAGAAAAATAACAGCTGCATTTATTTTACAGTTCTTTCCAATTCCAGCCTATGTTAGTTCCGTTCTTAATGGCCATTTTGATCTTATTTTTAGTTATTCTTTTAACTAAATTTTCTAACTGAACTCCTTCTTACTTCTTGTATCAGAGGATCAGAAATGCTAGCTGGGAGAAAGACAAGATTAGTAGCATGTGAACATTTCCTTCAGAGAAGCAGAATGTTTCCTGCCAAAAGAATGATATTTCATAAAAAACTAATAAAAGTATGGTTTTTTAAAATGTTTTCAGAATCTCAACTGAATATAGTCCATCTGGCAAGAGTTTTGCAATTAGATATGAAGTACTTATGTAGTTAACAAATTATTCTGTGTGGAGGTTGTTTCTGTTGTGTTGGATGGTTTTGGGGGGAGTTGGGGATTATTTGGAAAATGTCTAAAACAAGCAAAAAAATAGTTTGGTTTTTATTTGATTGGGGGGGCTGTTCTTTTTACTTAATATTAGTGACCATTTATGGTGGTAGTTTGAATTAATCAATTTATTGAAATATTTTATACAGCATTAGGTAGTTGGTTCTCTTTTTTTGTCTTGTTTGTTCCAACTGTTATAAAGAAATAGAAGATCTATTATTAAACAATAATTAACCCGTTTATATATTTACAATATGACTCCTTAAACATTATCTATCCTGTGAAATAGTGTTTCCCTTCCTTCTTTGTTTCTTCCTTCTTTTGTTTCTCTTCTCTTCCTTACTTTGTGCTAAAAGTAAATCAGGAACACCTGCTAGATAAAATATATTTTTCTGCATTGATATTGGTAAGTGGGAGGATGCCCGTAACATTCTTAGATATCTCATCTCTCTTGATCTAAACCTCTGGGCTTTCTTTCCTTACCTGTTCTCTCTTTGCAAGCCACAGTATGAAACACAGTGAGTCTGGTTTTTCTGGAGAAGGGGATTCCCCTAGAGTGAGCACACCTAGACCACATTGACCAAATACTGAAACTGCTGTGGAGAGGTGCTCTGACTCTGCCTGATTCTGTCAGGTCTTCCTTCATTTCCCTGCTCTGTTGAACACAGTGACTTTAGAAATAGTATGGAGGAGGACGTAAAGGAAGGTCTCTTTCTGTGTATCCTTGCCCCTCTAGGAATGGGAAAAGCAATCTTTTAATACATCAGAAAATACTTAAATGTAACCAGCTCTTACAAGATTAATTTACCTTAAATCTAGGAGAGAAGACTGTAAAAAAAGTGAAAACAAGACTGCTTTCTCAGAAATTGAACATGTTTTAGAGTCAGGAGACTCATGCCCTCAATCCTGTTTGAAATCCAGGAGGAAATGGTTCCAAATAATTTTTTAGATGAGCAAGAAATTAGGTTCTTAAGCATATTACTGAGTGATTTGCTCTTAGAATGATTTAAAGGCGGAAAGGAAATACGTGTATGTGGTGAAGACTTTGATCTCACATTGGAAGAAGCAATCACTCAGATGCAAAGGAAAACAAAGATCATTAGACTTAAAATGTAACAGTCTCATTAGCCTTCTCATTACAATTTAGCTAATATATGCACTTCAGTGATTGCTTATCTTTTTTTTTAAATGAGACTGTAAAAAGGGTATTTGCAGGATTTCCTTTCCTTGTTGCTTAACATGAAGCATGAGCAGAATTTAAGAATATCAGAATTATGTATATTTCTTATGCTCATTTACTTTTATATAGTGCCTATTCACAAAAACAAAAAACCTAATTTCTTATCCCTCTGAAAGTAAAAGCAATTTAATGAGAAACTTAATGTTTATGTAGAAAAGCCTCAAAGAGTAAGACTAATTCACTGTGCCATGGGATACATTGTTGGCAGATGCGTGATGGTTTATTAACTGCAAAGTTCAATTTAATTTTTAAAATTTAAATCTTTGTGATACCAAACCCTTTCTTTTCATGTCTCTCTTAAAAATAATTTTGCTTGCTGCATACTAAATTCTGTGAAGGTCTGCTAAGCAGGTTTGTTTTTCACTTGTGTTCCTGATTAAACCAACAGAAGACAATATACAGCTCACTTTTCATTTCATTAATAGCTCACATTTAGTGTTGAAATATAAGCTGTTACACTGAAATTTAATAAATGAACAGTGTATGTTTCATGTATTAATGGTATACTTAAATTTGTGGGTTTATTGGTATGATTAAGTTAGCTGAACACTGGGAACATGTTTTGTGTCCTTTTGCCCATTTTGGGCCACATTTCATCTTCATGTTTGGAGGCAGTTCTGAAGGGCAGAGGGGTCCAGGACATTCTTTAAGAAGTATATCTTAAAGGTCCAGGAGCAGACTGTCCCCACATGCTGAAAGATGAGCCAGCAGTGAAGACTGGCCTGGCTGAACAGAGAGCCTTAGCTGGAACACAGGAGAAAAAGGGAAGTGTGTGACCTGTGTAAGGAGGGGCAGGCAACTCAGGAGGACTACATGGATGTTGTGAAGTTATGGAGGGCCAAAGCCCAGCGAAGACTTAATATGGTTACTGCTCTATAAGACAACTAAATATATTTTTTTAAGTACATCAGCAACAAAAGGAGGTCCAGGGAGAATCTCCATCTTTTATTGGATATGGGGGAAAACATAGTAACAAAGGATGAGGAAAAAGAAGTACTTAATGCCTTTTTTTTGTTCAATCTTTAATAGTAAGACTAGTTCCTCTCTGGGTACCCAGCACCTTGAGCTGGAAGACAGGCATGTGGAGGAGAGCAAAGCCTCTAATCCGACCTGCTACAGCACTAAGACACACAGAAGGTTATGGGGCTGCATGGGATCCCAAGGGTACTGAAGGAGCTAGGGAAGAAGCTCAGCAAAGCCACTTTAAATCATTTACTGGCAGCCCTGGCTAACTGGGGAGGTCCCAGGTGACTGAAGGTCCGTAAATGTGATGCTCATCTTCAGGAAGGGCTGGAAGGAGGATCCAGGGAACTGCAGGCCTGTCAGCTTGACCTCTGTGCTGAGGAAGGTCATGGAGCAGATGATCTTGATCGTCCTAGCACGCACAGAACAACCAGGATCAGATCCAGCCAGCATGGATCTGTGACAGGCAGACTGCTTGACTCACCTGCTTGGCTTCTGTGACAAGGTGCCCTACTTAGTGGATGAGGAGAATGCTCCCAGTGTTGTCTACATGGACTTCACTAAAGCCTTTGACACTGTTTGCCACATTCTCCTGGGGAAACTGCTCATGGCTTAGACAGATATAGTCTGCTGGGTAAAAAAACTGGCTGGATGGCTGGGTCCAAAAAGGGATGGTAAATGGAATTAAATCTGGTTGGTGGCGAGTTGCAAGTGGTGTTCCCCAGGGCTCAGTGCTGGGGCCAGTTCTGCTTAGGATCTTTATCAATGGTCAGGACGAGGCAATGGGGTGCTCCCTCATTTGCCCAACTTGGTGCTGTTGCACATGGCACCAAGTTGGGCAAAAGTGTCTGCAGGAGGGTAGGAAGGCTCTGTAGAGGGATCTGGACAGACTGAATCTGTGGGCTGAGGCCATTTGTATGAGGTTCTACATGGTGAAGTGCCGGGTCCTGCACTTGGGTCACAACAACCCTGGGTAGCACCACAGGCTGCAGGCAGGGTGGCTGGAAAGCTGCTTGTTGGGAAAGGACCTGGGTGTGCTTGTCAGCAGCTGGCTTAACGTGAGACAGCAGTGCCCAGGTGGCCAAGAAAGCCAGTGGCATCCTGGCTTGTGTCAGAATCAGCAAGAGTGTGACCAGCAGGACCAGGGCAGGGATTGTTCCCCTGCACTCAGCAGTGGTGAAGACACACCTTGAGTCCCATGTTCAGTTCTGGGCCCCTCACTGCAAGACAGACATTGAGGTGGTGGAGCATGTCCAGAGAAGGGCAGTGGAGCAGGTGAAGGGTCTAGACAGAAAGTCCTTTGAAGAGTGGCTGAGGGAGCTGGGACTGCTCAGCCTGGAGAAAAAGCAGCTCAGGGGGGACCTCCTTGCTCTCTACAGCTACCTGAAAGGAGGGTATGGCCAGGTGGGACTCGGCCTCTTCTAAATAGCAACTGATAGAATGAGAGAAAACAGCCTCAAGTTGCACCAGGGGAGGTTTAGATTGGATATTTAGGAAAAATTTCTTCTTGGAAAGGGTTGTTCAGTATTGGAGCAGGCTGCCCAGGGAAGTGGTGATGTCACCATCCCTGGGGGTGTTTAAATAACATGGAGATGTGACACTTAGGGCCGTGGTTTAGTGGTGGACTTGGCAGTTCTGGGTTAATGGTCAGACTTGATCTTAAAGGTCTTTTGTAGCCTAAACGATTTTATGAACCTATGAAGTCTGTCAGCATAGTTTTCCTAGTGTATTCTGAACAAAAAGCCAGATGAAGGGGTGAAGCTGTGATGTTCCCTTCCCTCCCTCCTACTTCAGGAGTATAGATATTTGGATTTTTATTGGTTGTTGCTTTATTTCTTACTTATTATTTGAGGAAAGTTTTTGTTGTTCTTTATAGACAGGCATTGTAATCTCATGGATTTTTTCATATTGTATTATAAAATGTAAGAATAGAATATGTAGCAAATACAAAAAACATGCAGGAATAGATTCCTAACTAAGTTCCCTAACTTCCTTGGGTGTTTAAGTAAGCGTTGTACTGTATGGGATGCAGAGTTTGGAAAGTTACCATGGTTTATTTGTATCTCCAAAAGGGTTGTATTATATCTTGTTTTGGCAGTTGTGGTTTGAACGTCTCCTGTATTGAAAGACCACACTTGCTGTTATGGCGTTCTGCATATTCTGCTGTCGTACCACAATACTATTTCAAGGTATTCTAAGTTGACACAGATCTAATAACTTCAGAGGTTGAGTAAAATTCCTGAAGAACGGGTTGTAGTAAATTTAATGTGAAACAGCACCAGGTTGTTGCATTGTTAGCTGATCTAGAGCTGTCCTGTGTAGAAGGTATAGCTCTTTGCTTCAGATGAAATACCTGGCACAAACCAGGCACTTTCTTCTGTGCTTTGTGCCTTTCTTCGCAGAGGCTATTTTTGCATATTTCAAGGAGCTAACACATTTTAGAATTTTATAGTAAGAAAAGAACTTTGTGCTCTTATATCATTCCTCATTGCAATCATTCATTTCACTCTTACTTGCTTACAAAAGGCTACTGTTGTGTAGACTTTTTTTTAAAGTGAACATGAGAAGTAGTTAGATAAAAGTCAAATTAGAGATTGTAGTGCTTATTTCCTAATGTTCCGAAATTTAAATATAAATTTAGATAACTTCATTTCTATATTTTTACAAACATGAGAACAACACATTTTTATTTTGATGAATACCTGTTTTTCCTTATGAGTTGCCAAACTGTACAAACAAGAAATGAATTTCTTCTTGATAAGTTTGTGAATGAACTTTAGTAGAACAAATTGATATTTTCGTTTCTAAAACCTAAAACTTAAAATAACTGGCAGGAGACATCTTTGGTAATGGACATAGGATGCCTTCTTATAGCACAGTTAAAATTTTTCTTCAGCTGTCCTAGAAGTTGTAAAATCCTTTAAGGAACTAAGGGTTCTAACTAAGTAATTCCTGAGAATTTTTTTCCCACAATGGACAGCTTTTGGAGACGTTTTACCTTTGCAAATGGTCTCTCTTACAGCATTTGAAAGGATTTTTTATTAGAGTGTCCAAGTTTAATGCATAATAATCAAAACTGTGCATTTACTTCTATGTTTGATAAAGTTTTCAGTCTGAAGTGTCAAACTCCTTCAGCATGGCAGTTTTGGTTATTGATGCGAAGCGAGTTACCAGGATGTCACCTTGAGAACTCTGTTCGTTCTTTGCTGAAATGGTCTTTTCTCTGGTTACTGTTCAAGTTGTCTGGCATTAAATGATTGTATGAATTCCACAGAGGAACAGTTGTATATGGGAACAGATTCACTGAGTGAAATAGCAGGTAGAAGAATGTATACCAACTGAGAGGAAAAAATAGTCATTAAAAAAGGAATACATAAAAGTGATGACAGACAAAAATTTTTAAATTGTCTCTGCAGTGAGCCAAATCCTCATGATTGGTGGCATTATTGCAAGAGGCTCTCAACTGAAACAGTTGACATGAATGAAAGAGTGCATTAAGCACAATCTTAGGGTTTCTTACACCACAGAAACATATAGTGCTTTATGTGTTTCAGTGCCGTGGAAGAATTGCATGAAATCAGATTGCATTTTAATTTTACTGCCCCAATATTGAATTTATTGTAGTGAACAGAGCTGGTCCATTCACAGCTGTGAAAGGCACTGTTATTATAGTTTTGAACATTCTTGGATCCTTTTTCTCTAGTGCTTGTAGAACTGAAGTAAAAAATTTCTAGAGATTTTATTCAAACACAAGCTTGTCTTTTACTGCTATTATTTTGAAAATATTCTTACATCTTATACCAAGAATGACATTCAGTAGGAGTAAAAGTGAGTTTCAGATTTCTGTGGCACACTTAATATAAATTGTCAGTTTTTCTGACATGATTCCATATTTTTTGGTATGCTAAAGAAACTAACTTTCACATACTTAAGGAAAATCACATGTATGTCAGTTTTGTGGTATTTTAGAGAGAATTGGAAGTAGATGCAATAATTGTATTTTTAAAAAAACCAAAAAAACTCAAAACCCCCAAAAAACTTCCTCACTAAGATAAGGATGCATGATTCTAAATAACTGTAGAACTGCTTCTGATGTTCTTGTGAGAAGATCTGTAATTGTATGCTTCCTGTGCATGAAACATGAGCTTTGAGTTGCAGCTGTAAAACATCCTTTTTTGAGTATGCAGCTTGTGGGTGCAAACTTAGCATTCAGACTCTTCAGCATGGATTGCAGAAGTTTCTGAAGAATTTCAGAATTGCTTTAATATGGAATGTTTCCCTCTGTCTCCTCCTTCCCATGAAAAACTTCTTGTCACTATGTGAAAAATACTTTGCACTCAGTAGGCAACCAGTAGACTTTTTGCAGGAGTTTTCTACTGAGAAGTGACAGAGGGCAGCTTGGCAAATGTTCAGAAACCAACATTAACTTGCTGGAGCCTGGCATGGGACCTTGTGTTCAGCAGAATTCTTCTGACCTGTCTCTCTGCATGCCGAGCTAATCAGCAAACACCTAATGAGCCTACTCTAAAGAAACAGACCCTCTCACAACCTACTTCATTTTCATATGTTCTCTGGGGGTGGAGAGACAAGACTTCATAAGGACTGATGATGCTGCAAAGACCACAATAATGATAATTAACTTGCTGAATTTAGAAGATTATGCTGTTAATTAGTTGCAAAATAAAGATAAGTAATAGAGGAGCAGATGGTAGGATAACACCCAGGAGAAGGAGGGTTATTACTCTGATGAGCTTTTGTGGCAGATATGAAATATGGATCTGAGTTTTTCACAAATTGTTTCTGGAGTATATTATCTTGTTTCTCTGAGCTCTTGATGGAATGATCTAGTCCTACCAAATTTTGACAAATGTGGTGAGGATTTGTTTTCAAGGATATACATGAATGATAAAACCTTGCTAATCAAGATTTTAAAAGCTATTAACCTATCTGAAAATGCCAGTTGTAGTTCGCCTATAACCAAATAATATCAAAAAACCTTGGTTGTCATCAAGTTTTAACACATAAAAATGCTTATATACATTTATTCTAATATATGTTTCTGTATTCTTGATTGTTAAAAATGAGATTCTCATTGAATTTGAGGTAACTGTCTCCCTGCTCACAAGAAGCACAACATTCTTATAGTATTTTACTCCAGCATTACCTTTTAAAGTATGAAACCTATTCAACACAGGAGCTGGAAATCTCATTGCGAAAATCTGTAAATATTCCTCAGATTTTCACAATGTGTCTGCATTTGTGGATAATTTAATCCTACCTACTTTAATTTCAACTTTTAAACTTTGTAATATGAAATTAAATCTGATTATTTCCTATTCCTGTTTTCATAGTGCATTCCATTTAACAATGTAATTCTCAAAAGGAGTTTGTTTACTTACGAATTTACAGGGTAGAATGTTTCAATGTTAGCCTTACAGTAAGTAAAGTCAAGTCCAGCTACGTTTGCACATCCCAGTGCAAACTCGTCAGTTACCATCATGGGCAAAACACACTCGTCTTGAGGAAATCAGTTTCATTTACTACTAGTCACATCTGAGTAGGATAATACACCCAAAATCTAAAAACACCTTCCCCCCTTTTCTTCCTGGGCTTAATTCTTCTCTGCCTCCTGCCCCTCAGCAGCACAGGGGAAAGGGTAATGGTGGTTGTGGTCAGTTCCTCAGACATCTCTGCTGTTCCTTCCTCTGCTTGGGGAGGACTCCTCTTGCTCTTCACAGAATTACAGCATGGGCCAAGTTGGAAGGAGCCACAGTGCTCATCTGTCCAACCCCTTGTTTCAGCAGGGCCATCCCAGAGCACACGACACAGGATTGCATCCAGAGAGTTCTTGCTTATCTCCAGTGAGGGAAGCATCACATCCTCTCTGGGCAATCTGTTCCAGTGCTCGCTTGCCTGCACAGTCAAGAAGTTCTCCCTCTTGTTGAGGTGGAGCTTCCTGTACATCAGTTCCTGCCATTGCCTTTGTCCTATTGCTCGGCAGCACTGAGCAGAGCCTGGCTCCAGTCTCTTGACACCTCGCCTTCAGATACTCCTGGACCCTGCTGAGGTCCCCTCTGTCGTCTCTTCTCAAGGCTGAGCAGGCCCGGCTCCCACANCATGAGCTTTGAGTTGCAGCTGTAAAACATCCTTTTTTGAGTATGCAGCTTGTGGGTGCAAACTTAGCATTCAGACTCTTCAGCATGGATTGCAGAAGTTTCTGAAGAATTTCAGAATTGCTTTAATATGGAATGTTTCCCTCTGTCTCCTCCTTCCCATGAAAAACTTCTTGTCACTATGTGAAAAATACTTTGCACTCAGTAGGCAACCAGTAGACTTTTTGCAGGAGTTTTCTACTGAGAAGTGACAGAGGGCAGCTTGGCAAATGTTCAGAAACCAACATTAACTTGCTGGAGCCTGGCATGGGACCTTGTGTTCAGCAGAATTCTTCTGACCTGTCTCTCTGCATGCCGAGCTAATCAGCAAACACCTAATGAGCCTACTCTAAAGAAACAGACCCTCTCACAACCTACTTCATTTTCATATGTTCTCTGGGGGTGGAGAGACAAGACTTCATAAGGACTGATGATGCTGCAAAGACCACAATAATGATAATTAACTTGCTGAATTTAGAAGATTATGCTGTTAATTAGTTGCAAAATAAAGATAAGTAATAGAGGAGCAGATGGTAGGATAACACCCAGGAGAAGGAGGGTTATTACTCTGATGAGCTTTTGTGGCAGATATGAAATATGGATCTGAGTTTTTCACAAATTGTTTCTGGAGTATATTATCTTGTTTCTCTGAGCTCTTGATGGAATGATCTAGTCCTACCAAATTTTGACAAATGTGGTGAGGATTTGTTTTCAAGGATATACATGAATGATAAAACCTTGCTAATCAAGATTTTAAAAGCTATTAACCTATCTGAAAATGCCAGTTGTAGTTCGCCTATAACCAAATAATATCAAAAAACCTTGGTTGTCATCAAGTTTTAACACATAAAAATGCTTATATACATTTATTCTAATATATGTTTCTGTATTCTTGATTGTTAAAAATGAGATTCTCATTGAATTTGAGGTAACTGTCTCCCTGCTCACAAGAAGCACAACATTCTTATAGTATTTTACTCCAGCATTACCTTTTAAAGTATGAAACCTATTAAACACAGGAGCTGGAAATCTCATTGCGAAAATCTGTAAATATTCCTCAGATTTTCACAATGTGTCTGCATTTGTGGATAATTTAATCCTACCTACTTTAATTTCAACTTTTAAACTTTGTAATATGAAATTAAATCTGATTATTTCCTATTCCTGTTTTCATAGTGCATTCCATTTAACAATGTAATTCTCAAAAGGAGTTTGTTTACTTACGAATTTACAGGGTAGAATGTTTCAATGTTAGCCTTACAGTAAGTAAAGTCAAGTCCAGCTACGTTTGCACATCCCAGTGCAAACTCGTCAGTTACCATCATGGGCAAAACACACTCGTCTTGAGGAAATCAGTTTCATTTACTACTAGTCACATCTGAGTAGGATAATACACCCAAAATCTAAAAACACCTTCCCCCCCTTTTCTTCCTGGGCTTAATTCTTCTCTGCCTCCTGCCCCTCAGCAGCACAGGGGAAAGGGTAATGGTGGTTGTGGTCAGTTCCTCAGACATCTCTGCTGTTCCTTCCTCTGCTTGGGGAGGACTCCTCTTGCTCTTCACAGAATTACAGCATGGGCCAAGTTGGAAGGAGCCACAGTGCTCATCTGTCCAACCCCTTGTTTCAGCAGGGCCATCCCAGAGCACACAACACAGGATTGCATCCAGAGAGTTCTTGCTTATCTCCAGTGAGGGAAGCATCACATCCTCTCTGGGCAATCTGTTCCAGTGCTCGCTTGCCTGCACAGTCAAGAAGTTCTCCCTCTTGTTGAGGTGGAGCTTCCTGTACATCAGTTCCTGCCATTGCCTTTGTCCTATTGCTCGGCAGCACTGAGCAGAGCCTGGCTCCAGTCTCTTGACACCTCGCCTTCAGATACTTCTGGACCCTGCTGAGGTCCCCTCTGTCGTCTCTTCTCAAGGCTGAGCAGGCCCAGCTCCCACAAACTCTCCTCGGGGGTCTGTCCTGGAGCCAGCTGCCATTGGCCTTGTCAGACAAGGAGGGGACTTCTGGCAGCTGCTCACAGGAGCCACCCCTGCCACCCCACCCCCACACAAAACCTTGCCATGCAAACCCAATGTACGTAATTTCTAGATGGTAACTTTTAAAACTCTCCTATTGTAACAGCTTGAAATAAAGGAGAGCATACCCTTTAACTGATTTGTACTTTAACTACTTTCTTGATTAGGCCTGATGAAAATTTGTCACATCCTGCCTAACAGCAAGTTATGATAAAAGAAATACTTCTAAAGTAATTCAAGTCATAAATGAAAATACACTGCAAAAAATCTTACGTTAGTAACATATAGAAAGGTTATTGTCATATTAGTGTTAAATACTTGCTAGTTTCTTTAAAAAACATTTTTTTAAAAACTGACTTGCATGTGATGTGTTTCCTTGGTAGTCCTGGTAGTGGTTGGGTAGAAAATTTTACAATTTAGACACCAGGATTAGTTAAAGTAAGAGAGGAATAATCAACTGTGCAGTTGTTGCAGGTAGATCATAGAGTTTGGTTTTAGTAATTTTAATTAGTCAGTTAGAAAACACTTAGGCCTGCTGGAGACAGGGAATAAAATTTTTTTGTAAGCTTGTTTTTCGAAGGAGAATTATGAAGGTACAAGTCAATTCTTGAGTTTAATTAAGGTGTTAGCTACCTAAGGGCTTTCAGAGTGCTGTACATCCACTAAAAATTATGGACGTATTATCTTAAAAATTTTGTTATCCTGCCCTAATGCTTGCAGCTATCCTAAATTTTTCTTGTTAAGGTTGAGCACTGCTGCAGTAAATTTGGTTTGTGTAATTTTCTGAAGTGTCTTCTTCATTCTGGGAAACTTAGGAAGTTGATACAATAAATGAGGTGAGGAACAGCTCGTTTAGCTGTTGGAATTAGCTCCCAATTTTCATGTACACTTGAATGGTTCCTATCTGGTGTAATGCGCTGCTGGTTCAATCCGGAGCAATCACTACAGAATAGAATTACTACAGAAGTCACTGGCTAAAGATTCCTTAATAGCAAGCCAGTAGAGGAGTGTTGGAGTTTCTTGGTTCTCTTTGTAGCCCTCAGTTAGGATACCTACTGGTGCTGGTTACATGCTACCAAATCTATGTAGTTGATGGTAACTTGCCATATTTCAGACTGGAAAATTTTTTGCAGTTCTGACAGAGGTAATCTGCCGTCTGTTGTTTCAGTTGTAGCATAGGATCCAGGAAAGCCTGTCACCATGGAAGGTAGGAGAGAGCTGTTACTGTATTCCAGTGACTTAATTGTTGGGAGACATTGGATACTATAGTTTATAGAGAATATCTACGTAAATAGGTGCAAAGTTTTCTGTTTATTCTGAGCTGGCCAAATGCTGCCTCTCTCTAGTATTCTTAAAACATTCTCTTAATGTTAGTATGTGGGTGACACTTAGTTCATATTTCAAAATACGATGTTACAAGTTATCAGAATTTCCACAAACTTACATGTTTAAGTCATTAATCTTTTCTTAGACTTGCATTGAATTCTTAAAAAATCTAGTGCTCAGTAGAAAAGCATTTTCTAACACCGTTTGTCTAGTAAGGTAAATTCTTCAGTAAAACCAAACAAATTCATGATAAATTGTACAGTATTCATGGAGTTTTAAGAACGGATCTGGAATTACAAGCAGTTGTATCTGCTGAAATTGGATGCTTTGTCACTTTAGATTAAGAAATAGTTTTAAATCAAATGTATTATATTACAGTTTTAATAGGTTTCACCAAAAGTTGAATGAAATATTTTTCAACAGGCAGTCAATAAAATGCTTTAAAATCATCTGTCAGGTTGTCAGTAACTCTTGGGTGTATTATATGCAGCTGAACTTGCACATTTCTGTTCTTCATAGTGACTGTGTGCAATAAAGGAATAACATCAAACCTTTTAGCAGTTTTTTACTGCAAAGTAGCATGCTGTAGTAGTTATCTCGCATATTTCTACATAAATAATCTTTACATATAACCTGAAGCTTCTTGGTATTTTGTACATCATTAAGATGTTTCAGCAAAGATCTTGGCTTTTATCTGATTACCCAGAGGAAGGATTGCAGAGGTGAGTATTTGTGAGGACCATGAATTAGCAGAGGCATAACAAGCTATTTAAAAATGAATAGAGATAGAGAACATCAGAATTTTTAAAATGAAAAGATGCTTATGTTCTGGTTGTTACCTGTTTCCCGTCATGTGTCATCGTTAC
This sequence comes from Promerops cafer, assembly GCA_013398275.1. Lineage (NCBI taxonomy): Eukaryota > Metazoa > Chordata > Aves > Passeriformes > Nectariniidae > Promerops > Promerops cafer. Next base: position 800,229 of record VZSE01009823.1, on the reverse strand, counting down.
TCTTCTGGTACTACCACTCTCAGCAGCTGTTTATGGCCTTGCACTCATCTGTTTGTGGGCACAGTTCACTACAGATGAGGCTTTCTGTTTTACTTCTCCATACAGTTTACCATCCTTCCCTTTCTGGGATCTTATGTAAACCTCATTGCTTTTGTCATGTTTGCAGAAATTTACCCCCTATTTTTAGGTATATGCCTAGGTCACTGTTGAAAGTCTGTAAAAAGAAACAACTGTTTAAGAGTTGGAGTTCCTGTTTCCAAAGTGGAAGTAACTGCTTATATAAATGATTAATCATTCAAGCTAGCACGGTAGAATATGTCTTTTCTTTTTCTTCTTTATTTTCTGCTTTCAGAGATTGAAAGCAGCCTTGACCCAGCAGCACCCTCAGGTAACAAATGGAGATACTGCCAAGGGACATGGAAGTGGGTTGGTTAGGACTCAGTCAGAGGAGCCACGACCACAGTCACTGCAACAGCCTGCAACTTCAACAACTGAAACACCGGTATGACAAGAGTGGGCATGTGTCTCCTACCTCCTCCTTGTATTTTGCAAATACATACATTTTTTTCTGTGCTCTTGGTTTGTAAAATAGAGATTAACAAACTCCTCTTTTAGTCAATAGCTCTGTAGCAGTAAAATGTTTACACGTCTTACATGTTCTTAAATGCTTCTAAAATCTATTGTCTAAGGTGATGATTTCAAAATGGGTAGTATCTATCTGCTCAAATTTAGAACTAAGTCCTGATTTCGGGAGTTCATTGATAGGAGATTCTGTGGTAGCTGGAATTTTTACAGCTGGTCAAGATACATATTTGAAAAAAAAAGTGCTTTTATTTTGTGTTTCTGTTGCATCTGTTTTATGTTTATTATATTTTATAGCCTAAATGTGCTGAGAATTTTTTTTATTGCATCAGGTATCATGTTTATGTTAATTTGCTTGAAGGATCTTTTCTGGGCTGCCTCCGGAAGAGTTTCCGCTGTGTCATTAAGTGTACTTCATCATCTCAGGCTCTGGAAGGGGGCTCTGGTTTTAGGTGTGATTTGATGTCCTTTTTGGACCATAGATCAGAACAGGGGAGTAAAAGGCAAAACCTTTGAGTCAGACTGGAAGTGGGCATGCTGCTAGAGGAAAGATACGCTTCCTGGTGAACCCTGGAGGATTGCAGCTGTTCTATTTCTAAAAACCTCTTGGAATGTGTTTTCAAAATGCTTTTAAAAATCTCAGAGTTATTTTCAGAATTCATAGCATAGTATTAATTTTATAAAAGCTACACACCTGGCCCGGAACTGACAGGACTTACACCTGCAATGAATGCCTCAGATTCTTACACTGGCCACTGAAATCAAATAATATGTCAAAACAAATATGTTTGGAACAGAAGATGGGAAGAAAGTGACCCATCATAGAAGGATCTCTTTCTTAAGGCTGCTGTTCCCCATACTGCCTGGAGGTTCTTTTAAAGAATATTTTCAAAATATCACATAGCAGAATTTTCAAGACGAAAATTGCTGTTTGATTGTTTGAGTTATTTTACAATCAGTATTAATCAAAAATAGCAAGCGTTTCATTCTTAAAACACTGATTTGAGTTCCCAGGGGTTTTTTATTCTTAGCTATTTAGAATTAATGCCAAATTGATATGCCAGCTGATACATGTTTGGGGTTTTTAATTTAAAAATAAAACTTTCTTGCTATGCTATTCTGAATGTGGAGGTGCACCTGTGAATGTCATGTGGACAGTTATGTTCTGTCTATCTTACCTCTTTAAAGGATTTTAAGACCCATTATATAGTTATTAAATTTCATTAAATCTTTGTCTAGGTTCTGTATGCAACTGTGAAATTAGTATAATGTATAATTTCAAGTATTGAAGTATTATTACTGTCATGTAATGTGGGTAGATTAAGGGAAATTGTTATTCACTGGTGGGAAACACATCAACGAGTAGGAAATTGCTATCTGGAGATCCAGGGATCAGGGAGTCTCAGCACTGCCAGCATTTGTCAAACAGCTTCTGTGTAGTGGGCATAAGCAATTGTGTCATTTTTCAGTTGTGACTAGGTGTGTGGGAAGAGTCAAAAGTAGAGCATTCATTTCCTACTGAATGTAGCTTGAAAGCTATTTTGGATGCAATATGTTAATGTAAGATGATCAGGAGTGTAAGTGCAGGTAAAAGTTGTAAAAACATCGCTGTAGAGTTAAATGGGCATAGCTTTCAAAAAAAGGAAGTGTTTAACCTGAATGTATTCAGAAATGTCCTAAATGCTTTTGTCAAGACGTGATGACTGTTCATACCAGTGCTGTAGGTTAAGTCATGACTGTTTTCAGGCATCACCAGCTCAGCCTACGCCACAAACACCAAATACAGGCGGTCGGCGAAGAAGAGCTGCCAATGAAGACCCTGATGAGAAAAGGAGAAAGTTCTTGGAGAGAAACCGCGCTGCTGCTTCCAGGTGCCGACAGAAACGGAAAGTCTGGGTGCAGTCATTGGAGAAAAAAGCTGAGGACCTGAGCTCACTAAATGGCCAGTTACAGGTATACTTTTATTTCAAGGAAAAATTAATACGTTTTTTTGTTCTTACATAGCGATCCTTGATCAGTAGGGCTTAAAACTTTGCATGAAATCTGAAATATAAATGGTTTTATAACTGGTGACTCAGCTTAGGCGTAAAATTCAGAACTTGTTGCATATAGCAGTAAAATTAGAGGTTAAGAGCACAGTCGTATTTCAAGATGTGTAAATTTAAGGATCATACCCTTCTATCCTTTGTTCCATTTGAAGTAACTTTCAGACTATGATACTAAACTAAGGTGACAAGATGTGTTGGAATAAACACTTATGAACAAAGTAATAGTCTTACCTTGAACGCATCTTGCTCTTAATTTGTATCACAGCCTGGGTTATTTGAGTAAGGTTTGAGCTTATTTCCTTTGGTTCTTTCTAACTTCACTTTTTTTTCCTTTAAAGTGAATGTAATGCTCATGAAAGGTGCCAGCTCGACATCAATGGATACTGAGAGTCTCTTTTGTCCACAGAATGGGTATGGCAGTGGCAGTGCAAATTTTTACCAGCACCACCGAACTCCTAGGGCCAGTGCATGTTGCAGGTCACTGTTCCACCTCATCTGATCTCAGAAAGTTGTCATGTGAACGTACTTTTCCCCCATTGAACAATCCATGACCCTTTTGTTTAAACTGCTATTAAATGTTAAAGCATACTTTCCTAGTGTTTTCCAGCAGCACGTAAAAAATCGGCACAAATTATTGTTTTCAAAATAAAAAGTCTAAAAGCTTCGTTTTGAAAGTTGCTGAAAGGAAAAACTGTGAAGCATTTGTTTAGAAAGTGCCAAGAGACGTATTTTGATATATTAAAAGTGTCACTTGTTTTTCTTCATCAGAGCTGTTCACTGAGTCAAATTCACAGATCATCATCTTCCTATGAAAACTCACCTCTTGTGCTGTTTGGTATAGAAAACATGACAATTTGATCAACAGGAAAGTAGGCCATGTTGAGGTTATTTTTTATCATGTAATCAAAGTTATAGTGTATCAATCATCTTCATGTTCATGTCTTTAAAAATACTCAGCATCCCAGACCATGAAATGTAAAAGATTCCTACCTTAGCACACACTGTGAAATGGTTTCCTGTGTTCCAAGAGTCATGACACTCTACACAAGCATTAGTTAAATTTCTTGCAAATATGTATTCTTCTCGTACCTGTTCACACTCTTTAGACATACTCGTTTAATGCACAGTCCTCAATTAAGTCAATTAATTACATATTATATGTAGCACTGTAGCTTAAATAATCAAAGAAAGGAATGAAGGAGAAAGGAAAAAATCAGCCATAATTCAATTTTTTAGTGAAAGTCATCTTTGGTATCATGTGAGCTGCCTTTCACATATATATACCAAGTTTTATAACAAAAAAATCACGTAAGTGATAAATCGCCATAAACAAAAGGTTTCCAAGTGTTAATTCAGTAATAGTATACTCAAGAAAGATGTTCTTACAGTCTACCAAAAGCAAAACTGTTCAGTGTAAAGAACAGAACAACTTGAAAAGAAAATTGGTTATCAGAGAAATAATTACACTGTACTTTATGTGGAAACATTCATCAATTCTATATTTCCATAATAATAACTTGACAGGCTAACACAGCTGATCAGCAGAGTGGGCAGTAATGACCCATGATTACTTACTTTAATAGAAAATTTAATAAGTTGGGAGTTTTGCCGTAATGCAGGTTTATTGACTGTATTTGGTTTAGTAGTTCATATTTTGTTTCATGTCTAAGTGGCCTACTTAGGTGAAGTTACCAAGATGTCACATTTCCAAAAGGAGGTTCATGCCAAAACACCTGCATTGCATTGCTCCATGTAACAATTCTGACTCCTTTCAATGCTGTTACTAGCTTTCCTGTAATGTCTGTGTCAGAGATTCCAATGTCAGTGTGAAGGTTTTTAAGACTGGAAGCTCACTAACAGTACATATGGATTTTGAAGAGGTTTACTTGGTTGATGTATTTATTTTGTTCTGTAGACCAACTTCTATCAAGTTCTTCTTTTAAATGTTTGAAGATAACTTCATTTTTAAGCAGTATTTTTCAAATATTTGCTTTAGGGAAAGTTTCCATCTATTACATCACTAGTAACATATATAGGTTAGGTAGGCTGTCTTTATTATTGGCTCTGCTGTGTAAGATTTTTTCATGCATCCAACATTTTGAAGTTTATTTACTGTTTTGATTTTTGCGGACTGTGTTTTCTATTAATTGTTGATTTGTTTATTGATCTTAAATTTTATTCCCGGCCTTGTGTGGCCTCTGTGCCTTGAACAGTCCTGCAGGGTATTGACGATGTCCACAGTGGCCACTGAGCCACATTGCAGGATCAGATGCCAAAGTGCATTATATGTTCTGTATTTGGTCCCTGTTGCTTTAATAGTCTTTGGGGGTGAAGCTTTATAAGAATGGCCTGTCTTCCTCATGAGGTCACAGTGGGTTTTCAGTGAGCAGCAATCGAGTGATGGTTTGTCCTGGTGCTGCAGAAGCTGTTTAGGAAGGCTAAATTATGAAAGTATGCCCATAAGTAAAGGTCCTTTCCCATAGAGGAAGTTGCCCAAAAAGAAACAGGAAGAATGCTGTTTAACTCAGCCACAGACAGACAGTCCCCTATCCCAAGAAGTCACATTTACCTGCCTCTGATGATACTTTGAGTAATAACATATTACAAATGTTGTTCCACACCATGCTGACTAAGGGCTAATGTGGTCCCATGGTCCCACTATTACATCTGCATTTTGGGTGCAGGGAGGAATAGGCAGACACAGAAGAATGTCATATACTGTGTCCTCTCTTCATAAGAATGCAGAAGGGAAAGCATCTTTTGAAAGATAAAGTGCAAGTACAAGTCAATATGCTTTCCTCAAGACACCTGCTTTCTCATGCTAGCACATTTTGAAATGTGGCAATATACAAATTCTTCTCAGCAGCATGTGAGCTATATTACATCCTTCTTTAAAGAATTATTGATGCCTGCACTTTGTTCTATCTCACTAATGAGGAGAACCTTTCCAGTGTGAAAATTCGAAATAATTTCTTCATGCCACCTGTTAAAAGTGTTTATTTCATGTGTTTCATAGTAGCCTGTTTTCAGCATGTTAACCACATATTAAATGACCACCTCACATTCACATGTTTTGGATGAGATGGAAAGACTTGCTGTTGTCACAAGCAAGCTAATTAACTGCAATATGTATAAGAATGGGTTCTAAACAGCCCCCCTTTACCAGTTAGAAGTTAAAGGTTCTTACTGGAAATATGTAAATGGCAGCCCTAGATTGCCTTTCTGTGACATTCCCCATCCATGTGTCTAGCAGACAGAATTCCATTCCAGTGTCACAAGTGGTGTGTGCATTGTGTATAGTACTGTTGGCACTAGTGTTCTTGTTATGGAATATACAGCTACCATTGTTCTAGAGATTATCTCAGTCTCTGTTATATAGGAATGCTGATCCATGTTTTTCAAGTTTGCTTTAATGTAAGATAATGTATTTGCTTTTTGTATTTATGCTAGCAGCAATCTTAGTATTTTTAATACAGATGACATTGATCTAGAAACTGTCTTAAAAAGATTTTTTATAAACATACAGTTTTACTTCCACAGATGAACAGCAGCTTCATACTTACATGTGCTGTTTACATATAAAATTCTTCCTTAAAATGTTGGAGACAAGATAGAAAATTTCTGCAAACCTTTTCCTGATTGCCAGAGTTCCTTTGAACTTACAGAACTCTATTTCATAGTCTTGGACACTGTTGCTTCTGTAGGTTATCAGGTGTCTCAAAACCACATCAATGTGTTTTTTTCTACCCAACCTGTGTCAATTCTGTGCAGCTGCCTGTGTGGTATCAAGATTTGTGTCTTCTCAGTAAATAACATGGTGAACTAAGGGCAGACAGAGCTGGAGGCAGTAGTCCTGTGCTTTCTTAACAGCCTAAGGTTTCAGGACATGTAATGGCACCTGGTAGAGAATTTGTGGGGCTTTTGGTTGGGTTTCTTTCATTGCAAACCTTTTTTGTTTGCAGTCACATTTTTCTTTCATTATAAATGTCTGTGAAGTCAGATTTTTGGCATCTTTCAGCTTTTGCTTTTAATAAAAAGTTTCTAAAGGGTATTCTGCACATAAAAGGACTGAATAGAAAAGGAGACCTTAAGAGGATTTTGCAGGTATAAAGGCTTGAAATTTGTTGTCTTCTAAATGGAGAGAGAGAGAGAACACAAAAGAGGAGCTTTTCTTTGAACCATCTGATATTTTAGTTACTTTGTGTAATTAAACCTAATAAGTTCCGTTCTGGAATAATTGTTTTCTTTTGGAATCCTTTAACTTGTAATTCATCTCATCTCTGAGAGATGCCTTATTTCTTGCTTGCAAGTAAATAGGTTGACTTTCTTGCAGTTCATTTTGCAGATAATTTCAGATACAATCCAGTTTTCCTCTGTTGGTTTTCTTCTTTAACTTGCTCCTAAATGCATAAACATAAGCATTTACTAAATAATTATGTCACGTGCATATATATTACAATAATATGCAAAGGTTCTTATACTTGAAGTAACTTCAAGTGTTAATAGAAAAGATTTATATTCAAAATAAAATAACATGAAAAACACATATTGTGTCCAGATACGGGGATCACAAAGCATTACAGGTAATTTGATTCATAAATATTTTTCTACTCTACAAAGTAAAAATGGGTCTATCAAAATGCCATACCATTCTTAATTTGGATTGTCACATGTAATGCAGTTACGTAGCACTCCTCATCTCTAGACACCAAGCTGCTTTCCAGGGAAGGTAAGTATTGCACTCCTCCAGGTTACAAATGGGGAAGCTGCAGCACAAAGCAGTGAAATGACCTTGCTCAAGGTCACCTAGTAGTGGAAAGGCACAGTTTGGAAATGAACCCAGGTGCTGGATTGTGCAGGTGCTGTCTCTTAGATTGCACTCTGCTTTAGCGGCACAAGCTGACATCTCAGGATTTTGTCATTATTATCAATGATTCCTTCAGAGAACGTGTTTATGCATGTCTGCCAAAATAAAAATCAGTCTGGAGATCAACCAATATTTGCTAAATTATTTTCCAGTACATGAGATTTCCTTTTTTGAAGTCCAAGTGTAGAGTTACTAAAAAATTATTCTGCATTGACTTTTTGGATTTTCTTTTCTATTTTTCCCTTTTTAGTGTTGGCTGTGACATCTGTTAAAATGCGTGTAGCTAAATGTAGGTTTACTCTGATTAGAATTCATCACAAAACCTTCCAGAAGAGTCTCACAGTAGCTGGATCATGGGAATGAGACTATATGTAGACTCTGCATCTGCAAACTGAAAAACATATGTTGTATTTTAAAAAAAAAAAAAAAAAGCATTTCTCAGTAAATGTAACAAAGCTAGCCAAGTTTCAGCTAATATTAGCATTTTCTAAGATAAATATATACATATTTTGCAATATAGACCAAATGGAAACTTCTTGTATTTCAGCTACCCCTAAATGAACAACTGAAAATCCTATAAAACTTAATGCTTACCTTCAAAACGTGTGTAGTTTGAGCATGGTAAAGTACATAACTTTCTTCTCCTTTAGAATGAAGTCACCCTGCTGAGAAATGAAGTGGCACAGCTGAAACAGCTTCTTCTGGCTCATAAAGATTGCCCTGTAACTGCCATGCAGAAGAAATCTGGCTATCATAGTGAGTAATGTTCCATTACCTATAGCCTGAGGCTGCATCAATGAAATACTGCCAAAATGAACTGAATGAGCATTAAAATTGAGAAGTGCAGTTCTAATATTACATATATTACATTAAAGATTTTTTTTATAATCTTGAATTTATTGGAAGACAGGAATTAATGCATGATATTTAAAAATATATGTTTAAGTCAAAATTGAATTGTTGCATAACATTGAAAGGCTTATGTTGATTTAATGAATGCATATGATAATTGGTATTTAAGGCCTATCAGTTACTACACCTGCTTTGGAAAACATAATTAAAGTATTAAGAGCACATGATAAACCATTTTTTATACTTTATCATAGCCTAATACAGTGAAAGGTCCTTATGGGTGTTTTTCCTTCATTGTAATGAGATTTCAGTAGAGGTACTATAACAGCTGTCCTCATTTACCATAACATCCAGGATCAGTCGAGCCATTAAAATAATCAGATGCAGGTTCATGCCTCCTACTGTACAGTGTCTTCTAGATTTTGTGTTTTGATATCCACATTAAGTGACTGCTTTTGTATAGAGAGGTTGTTTTTAAAAACAGTTCTAGTATTGAGGGGAATACTGACACTGTCAATACCAATATTTTCTAATCCATATTTTTATTTTAAGTTGTTCTATTGACTTTTCATCCTTCCAGCATTTCAAAGGTTAATTATGCTTTCCTGACTTGTAGCTTCCTTTTTGGCTGTGATACACAGTGCCAGAACCAGCTGCTGCTGCTGTAGAATAAATGGCCAATTTTGTCCATTGTACACAAATTTGTTACAAATAACTGAGCTGGGAATGCATTAGGCAACATTCATAATATATAACCCACAGCTTTCGTTTTTATGATTTAGTGATATTTCAAGATATTTGTAAATGTGAAGATTGTTTCTGCCATATGTAGCCACTTCATTTTAATTTGCCAGTGTCAGTAATTCAGGAGAATAAAGGAACATTTTGTACTGCATGCAAACAGATCCTCAGGTGCTTGCGATAAAACTTAATAGCCACCATCTTTACTTGTAGTCATTGTAAGCAATTTCATCAGAATGGGCAATATTTTTTAATTTAAAAGATTCAGGAGATTTAGCAACTCTGTATTGCCATATATATTTAGAATACTGATTTTGTCAGTTTTGAGCTTATAAATCTTGGTCCTTTGATCTCCAGTCATTTTGACAAGACAGAAAATAGCATCTTGGAGTAAATTGGAACAGTATAGAAATACGTTTGGGATTTATATTAACAATGATTGCTGCAGGGATGAGGCCATTATGGCTCCCATCTGACAGAACAACATAATTTCATACAGGAGCTACTAGGGGATAGCATTATGCATGCAAGGTTTTTAACCAAAGAAAAAACACACAAAAGAAAAAACCATAGGTTTCTTGAATTTTGGTGTTCTGAGGATTCATGTTCCTGAATTGGGATGTAAAATATTTCATCGTAAGTCATAAACTGTCAAAGTGATTCCATGCCGAGGATTTCTTTGTTGAAGGATTAGTGAATGGCCTGTCTAGTAGTGCTTGTTTTCAGCCCTCAGTAAAGGACTATAATGCTTCTGATTTAGTAAAGAATACCAAATGAATCAGACTAAAATACTAACCAGTGGCAAAAGCCTACATTTTAGAAAAAAATAGTATTACTCAAGGAAATTGGAAGCATAGCTCAGTTTCTTGAAAAGTCTGTTGAAAGTAAAAGCTTAATATGAATGATAGTTGTAATGCCATCCCTCTGAAAGGATTTTGTCACATTACCTCTGCATGAATATTGTTAGGAAAGCGTGTCGGCTAAGTGACATATCCGCAGTACAGTTTATGTGAGAAAAAAATGGTTCCAGTCAATATGTTCATGAAAATGGTGTTCTTATAAAGTATATTTAAATAAACATATTACATTCATCAAATAATCAAAGTTGAATTGCTTCAAAAATGTAGTCAGTAGTTTAACAGTCTTGTCTCTGTGGAAGAAATTGAAGACCCTGGCTTAAGAGCTCCTGCAGTGCTGAATATTGTGCACTGCATAGACCACATTTTAACAGCCAAGTCCACAATTTGATGGCTTTTCACATATTATGCTCTTAAATAGGAACAAATAATCTATCACTTGGCCTTTACTTTCACATATCTTTTAAGATCTTTTGTATTTCCCAGACACATTTTTTCTCAGGCCAAGTGAAAAGCATGACAAGTGCAGGTAGCCTTTTCTTCTAAAATTATTTTAGGGATCACATTTTCCTTATTTTAGAAATCTTGTGCCTGCTTCAAAAGAGGGTGTCATCAGGACAGAGAAACCAGAAAAATGGATATTGTACTTTGAGTCAGCCTCAAAGAAACTCAGCCAGCTGAAACTTATTTTATTTTCCAGAGAAGGATGCTATTGGTTCTGTCTGCATCTTCAGCTATGGTGGGGAAAGTGCTCTGTATACAAGAAATCTAGATGCTGTTCATTTATTTTTCATGTTATCTTCTTTACTAGATAATTTCTAGAAGTCTTCTACGGTACTCCCTGTATTTTGTCATATAAAAGAAGATAGAGGCTGCAGTGTAGGGGGCGTTAAATGTGGGGATTTGTGTTCTTTTTTTGTAGCTAGTTTTAAAAAGGAAGATAGAAGGTGACTAACCAGTTTCAGACCTTGAATGATTTGAACCTTTCAAACCACTCTGTTCCTGCAGCCTGTTCTGAATAGGCAATGGTTCTTCATTGCCTGTGGGGGATATTCACAAAGGACAACTCCCTAGAAAATAGCATTTCTAGGCTTAGGTTGCTCTATAGTCCCTGAATGGCCTGATGGGAATTACCATGAGGCTTCTTCCTTGTTAGTAATTATCAGGGGAGCAAAGGGAATTCACTTGTGTACTCACTCCTGTTTTGGTGTAGGTGGGCTTTTTCATCTGAAGACTGAAATCCCTCCCTCTTTGTATGCTTACCTTACTGAAAGCTATTGGTAAGCAATGCCTACCAGCACTGTTGGTAAGAAGCAAATAGCAGCAATGTTTGACTACTTCAAAAGGGTAGTTTTTAGTTTATCCTCAAAAGTCTGTGCCTGTTCGGTGCTCTTTAAATCTTTCCTATAGCCCAGTCTAGCCCACATTGTGTTCCATACCCAAAGTGGCTTGTTCCTCATGACACAGCCTATCTAGGAACTACATAGCCTTCAGGAAAGTTCATATGATATAGCTCTGTACATTTTCAGCCTTCTAATATACAGCAAACATTATTTATGTGAATTAATTTCTAATTTGCACTGTGCATTTTCCTTGATTTGAGGCAAAGCTGGGGGAGCCATTAAAAAGCTAAAATGCTTCAGCTTTTTTTTTTTTTCTACATTGTTAGCTACAGTATGATTCTGTTATGTATCAGTTGCACTCTTGAAATCACAGTCCTGCGCCTGGCAATACTTCGGTCAACTAAGAAAAAAAAGAAAAAAAAGATCTGTCAGAATTTAAGTATGACTTTTCTGTGTTCTTCTAAAAGCCTTTGTTCTTCATTCCCAGTCTTCATGCTCAAGAAAACAAGCCACCTTTGTAATAAGATGACTTCTAAATACCTTCTATATTCATTGAGTAGATTTTCTTGTTTGGTTTTAATTCTTCAAATGGAGTTCTTTTTCAGTTTTTGGCCACTGTTCCTATAAAGTTAGGGCTACATAAGGAAGGACATTGAAGAAAATTCAAATAGCTATTCTTTAGGGTGTCACCTCATTTCTAAGTATTGATTTGTAGTTACTGCAAGGATTTATGCTTCCAGTTCAGTTTACCACCATAAATTAGTGTTAGGTCTTAGGTCTTATATAATCAGCTGTCTGCTGTAAGCTCCCCCTGTCTGACCCCTGGCATCTGAAAATACCTGAGTTGTGTACTTTTGTGTCTTCAGCACAGAATGTTTGTTTATCTGCTCTATGATATGAACACTGCTCTTGTACACTGGTGGTCACCTTTGTACTCACAACTGTTTCTTATGTTGCTTATAGGATTCCAGAGCCCATCAAAGTCAGAAAACCAGGCCTTTATCACGTTCTTTACCACTGTGATATTATTACAGACATTTCTTTGAGTTAAGAAATAGATGTTAAGGAAGACAGAACAGTGGAAGACCTTCCTTCTCTGGCTGAAAGATAGGGATCTGCTTTATCTTCATCTTTGGCTCATAGCATTTAAAACTAACCATTTTTATTGAGAATGAGGAGGTTTTGGACAACACAGACATTGGGAATCAGCAAAAGAAGCTGATAGGAAGATTGAGATTCATAGGAGAATAACAGCACTTCTGAAGAGGAGGAGCAGGTGTTTCAGCAGAGAGACTGTATTTGATATATGTCATGCCACTTGCTGCCATTTTATTCTGTCTGAGGAAAAAATATGTTACTCTCATAATTAGTAATGGAGTATTTTTCAGGAAGTGGCACTAGAGTTTCTGTTTTTAACAAAGTTTGCATGTGTTCCTTCTTGCCTGTTTTTACATGAGATCTTGTAGGTCTTGATAGAGGTATGGTAAAGATGACATCCTGTTGAATACTTTGAACTGAATTGGCACTTTCTCTTCACATTCTTTCTCTTCTTGAATGGGCAAACTCTCCTAAGAGTCACAACTGCCTTTTGGAAATATCTTAATTTTCTTGCACTTGTTGTATACAGTTATTATGACACCTTTGGATATGCAGTTCTTGTCAGCAGATCTAGTTCAGTGTCATCAGTATCTCTCTCCTTTAATGTTTGAAAGATCTATTTTTTAAAAAGTGCAGGATCTGTAAAACAGTTGGCCTTGTGGATAAGAGCATTCTAACTTCCAATCTATTACATCCATGCTCTTTTAGTAGACTTGTAGGAGAGATTGCCACCTTGCTCCTGTAGGCAGGATTTCTTCAAAACAAATACAGCAGTTTCTTTGCTTACCCATCTTTTTTGACCTTACCATTCTTTCCTAGAAGCAGTCAATAATAGAACAGTTGCTCTCAAGCTTTGAAGAGGAGTTTGTTCTTAGTATGCATAGGGCTGCTCGAAGATCTTTATGCTGAGGTCTTGACTTGCTAAGTTAGTACATTTTCTTACCCATAGCTAGCATGTCATATAAACCTGAGTAAAACATAAACTTCATTTCATTATTGGTTTTTGACACTTAATGTTCCTTTTAGTTGTTGCTGTCGGCCTGGCTTTCTGTGGAAATGAGGGCATGATACCACAGCATTGCTTGTCTCCCCATGTTAGTGTCATCCTTTCCCATCATTCTCTGAGACACTTCTGAACTTGTAGGCCAGTCTCAAGCAAACCTGAAAGGGATTGCAAAGACAAGACTAGAGAAGATCAAGCTTTGTTCCATTGCTTTGTCCCAGGCAATAGTTCATGCCTGCTTCTTGGCTATGTTTGTATCACGATTGTCAGTAGTAGTTTAAAAGGGACTTCTAATATTCTGCCTGGGTACTGGTTTTGGTCAATTTATAAAACTGGTGTGAAAAGTACTTGCAAACATTAAGTAGCACAAAGTGATACAAAAAAGTTATAATGAAATTCAGCATTAGTATTTATATTTTTGAGTGAAAAACAGTAGGATAGTTTTCTGTTCTTGGTTTTTTAGTTTTGAACTCAGCTTTTAGTTTGGCAGTGTTTGTGTAATACCTTGACTAACTTCTGCAGCTCTGGAAAAAAGGATGATTTTAGCGTGACTAGAATGTCTGTGCAAGAAGGACATTTTAAAGTCATGATCATTTTGGAAATTTTAGTTTTGTACACTGATAATTTTTTTTAATCTGCTTACCCTCTGTCATGGGAAAAAATGATGTAATTCTGTGGCTAATTCACTTTGGTTTTGTGGAGAACACCTGAAATGCTCCAAAAATACTTTTAAAAATGGTTTTAACAATTTCAAAACCTGTCAAGAGGCATTTGTAAAGTTATGGAACTTCATTCTGTTAAAAGAACGGGGGCTGAAAACTTGTGTAAGTATTGTCCAGTAAATATGGCGATGTAAGTAATACTTTTTTAGATATCTTACTCATGATCACAAATATTTATTACTGAATGTAGAGTTATTCTTGTTTGATTACTAAAAAGACACAATAAATAGCATTTTTTAGTCTGTGAATAATGCTTACTGATGTGAACATGCATCATTAGAATTAGGCATAGTAGCTACTGGCTGATAAACTAAGCAGAAAATTTTAATCATGGCTTTGAAGACGTGAATGTTCTGGTTTCCTGAACAGTCCATACTGCAGTCCGGTTTTTCCGCTCACAAAGTAGTATTTTCTTTTTAAAAAATGGAAATTAACCTGTTTTGCAATTTGTGCTGCACTACAGCGTGAGTGTTAGTTACTTAGGGGGTGATGGCTGTTACTGGGGTGAGGGGTGTGCGTTCTGGGGACAGAGTAAATGAGTTGTTGTCGTTCAGCCGCAGATAAAGATGACAGCTCGGAGGACATCTCGGTGCCCAGCAGCCCGCACACAGAGGCGATCCAGCACAGCTCCGTCAGCACTTCCAACGGCGTGAGCTCCACGTCCAAGGCGGAGGCGGTGGCCACCTCGGTGCTCACGCAGATGGCGGACCAGAGCACGGAGCCCGTGCTGTCCCAGATCGTCCTGGCGCCTCCCTCCCAGGCCCAGCCGTCAGGAAGTTGATTAAAAACTTGCATTGCAGCAGTTCCTTAGATACACATCTGTGACTTTAAAGGGAAACCAACAACAGACCAGTCTCCATCTAGGAGAAATTGTAGCTTAAAATTACTAATTTTTAAAAATCCAACTTAAATTTGGCTTTAACGATTGGCAGGTGGAAATAAGACAGAACACCAGTTCTAGTCTCTTTGCAAAAGACTTTTTTTTTTAAGTATTAGTTTTACTAGTTATTTTTTGTGCTTAATGTGTAAAGTGTGTGTACAGTACAATGTGGTTTATTTCATTTTTAATTTGGTATTATTTTAAAAAACATTGGGGTGAATTACTGAAGGTCATCCCCAAGACTGTGATAGGAATATTATGTGACATTTTTATACCAAAGTTCTGCATAGTCCCTATTGACTTTGTAAAGTTAGCAAGGTCATAAAGCACTAGGCAAGAGAAAGACAATAACAGTAAATTTGCTTTTAGTCTTTTTGCCTTTTTGTTGTTTTGCACATTATGAGAGGAAGAACATTGGAAGAAAAACATTTGGGTTTTTTATGTATAGCATTTTGGTTGGCTTTTAACTTTGGGGTTTTTAATTGGTTTAATAGGGCCAGTACAGTATATGAGATACAGTACTTATGCACATACCAATCCTAGATGAGGATCATTACTAAATAGATTTGATTTTTTTTTAATTGATGTCAGGTGGGTTTTTTCCCATTCCAACACTTCATTCTGGTGGGAGGAGAGCTTTAATTCTCCAGTCAGAATAGATATCTATAACCACCCCTTGTTGCTAGGCTGAAACCAGTAAGCATATTGTAAAATACAGGGTTATCAAATATGGAATACTTGTTATTCCAAAGTAGGTTGATATTTTGTGGATTTTTGAGTCGCAGACTAAGGAGTTTACTCATGGTTTTGGATGCCAGAAAAGCCTAAAATCCTTCTTCAGACAAGTCGACTTTTTTTTGTCATTGTCTTGTATTTGCAAGCTAACTTGTACTTAATTCTTGTGTAAGCACTGTCATCTTTTAGTAGCAAAAATTTTGATACCTTTCTTGTGGAAAAAAAAATCAGTATCTACCGTATCTTGGAAACAATGTAATTATAATGTGGTGTGTGTGGTGTGTGTGTGAGAATGGTTCAGTAGTTAATGCCAGCAGTCTTTTGCTTGAATGTTTAAAGATGCCTTCAATGTGATGCTGGCTGATAGGTGATTGCAGTTTTAAAATGTTATTTACTGTGCGAACTTGGATAACTAACATTCCATGATGTAGTTTGTTTCTGATGAGATGATTGTAGGTACACTTTTTCTCATTATCCAATCATCTGTAGGATACTGAGTTTTTTAAATGTGCCATTATCTATTTTGATTCTGTACTCATGTTCAAAATACAGTACAATATTTTACAATAGACTAAGTTGTTTTAAAAAAAGTAGATGTGTGCTTTCAGGTCAGAAAACTTTGTATAATAGCAAACAGATGCATAGTAGCAACTGGCAGTAAAGCAGGATTCCATTATGTATATAACAAAGATTTAATGCATTTATAATGGGTTGTGTAGTTCATTTGCTCTTCCTTCTCCACACTATACCATGTGTTTTTAAGTGTCAGTGCCATCAGATTTCTATTTGGTTCCGTTTTAAATCTAAAAATGTAATTGATCCACAGGAAAACATAATTTCTGCAATATATATACAACCATACTGTAATGAAAACTGGACAAAGAAGTATCTAAGTCATATATGTATCATTGCAGGGCTTTAAGCATGAAAACATTAGGGATTCTAAATATTTTGTATTTTAAAACTAAGAAAGTTGTGTTGATAACCTCATGTGTTTAAAAGTCTTACTTTCCCAATTTCAAGATAAAAAGCTGTAACAGTTATTGAACGTTTCCAGGATGGTTAAATACAATGGACCTCTTGCGAGAAAGAAATTAATTGCAAAGGCACAAAATGTGAATTCTGCAAGAAAGCTCTACAGTCACTTTTCATTGTAGTTTTGGTGGACTAGATGCGGCCTCTTTGATTATACTATAATTTTCTCTCCTAAACACAAAGGCTTTTAAATCATATAAGTGGAATTCTTTTATAACAAAACCGTTGCGCTTGTAAAATAAGTCTACATAAGTGTATAGGAGATGTGTAAACAGTTAATGAATTTAACAGTGGGGCTGGAAAAAGAACCATTAAAATCTGTGTTCAGCAAATAGAGAAAAGGTATTAGCCGTACTACCATGGATTCCGTTTTGAGGCGTTGTCACACTACTTCTGTACTTAGCATTTTGGGTCTTTACATTTGACTTGTTTCACAAACTGTACTGTTTTCTTTTCTGTGCAGTTTGCATGAGTAAATCATCAAAGAGAATAAAATCTATCTTTAAGTTATGTTCCTATTTTAATGAAATTATAATTGTTCTAAAAGGCTGCACTGTCTTCAGACTTGTTTCTTCATCCTTGCAATTATCAGCGTTTTTCTGGAAGTCATTACTGTAATGTCAAAGTAGTGTTATGTAAACGAGAACACGTATGTTTTTTGAGAAAATAAGGCAAATACCATTGCTCTGCAGCTGAGCTGCAGCAGCTGCTGAGTAACAAGCTTTGTGTCATTAGTTCCAGGAGCCCAAGGTAATCCACAGATAAATGAGTTCATAAAAATAGCTTGGTGATCCCAGATGTTGCTCAGCCATTCCTGGTTGCCCTGAGTTCCTCAGCAAAAGTGCTGTATGTAATCAGAATTGCCACCTAACTTCCAGTTATTTTAATCTTATTTCAATATACATGAAGCCAGAAATAACAGCTGTAATCTAATGAATGGCTCGCAGTTGTGTTGTCAAAGGTTCAGAAACAATCATGCCCTCACACCTGATGTTTAGAATAGTAGAAATGGTTTGGGCTTATTTATGGATGTTGGAAACATGCATGGAGTGGCACTTCCTGTTATCATTTGAAAAGCTCCGGCCAGAGCCCCAGTACAGAGGCTCTGGAGGAAACAAAAGGGTAGAGTTGCTGTGCACCTGCATTTGTTCCGTTTATGGACCAAACGAAGTGAAGCTGCACACAACTTCTAACCCAATGTGAGAAAAATGTGTGACGCCTCCCTGCTTCATTAGGGTTTTTTTCTGACTATGAGTTGTGCTTGTGACTCCAAGGGAAGGAAAGGCTGTATAACGGGTACTCGGGAAAAGGGGTGTGAGGGGTGGAGAACCAGCCCACTTCTTAATGTCTGTGCTGTAAAAAGACTCAGGTTTAGATCTTAACTTTTCAGTCTAAGTAAGGGGGTTTTTCCAGTTTACAATGGTAAGAGGGGCTGGGCAAAGGAAGATACTACACTGAGAGAAGGAGGTGACGGAAGTGTGGGATGAGCAGTGATTTCAGCTACCTGCGTTACAGGAGTAATTTGCTTAGAGACAGACACAAACATTTTAATTGGTCATCATAAATGATAATGAGGAGAAAGCACAGTGAAATTAAGTGCATCCTAATAAAGTAAGGTATGTTAAATTGCACTGAAGGAAACTTGAGCAGTGCTTCTTGACGTGATTAATATACTCATGACAATGTGTCTAATGAAAGCTGTTTGCATTTATATGCTGCCTGTTGCTTCCCTCAGTAGAGACATAATTGGAACTGTGCTCATTTACACTGCAGAACGGTGAGTGTAAGATTGGCTTGCAGTAGTCTTTACATTTGTTTTTAACCACTGTATCAAAAGTAACACAGGTATGATTTATTTAACCCATGTTGTGTAATGCTGTGTAGGGTTGGTTTGGATGATTTTATCATGAAATTTTTAAAGTTTCATATTCTTCAGTGGTAACTGTCCTTTTCATTTTAGGGTTTAATGTGACTTTTTTTTTTCCCCTTTCTTCATGGAATGTAGGATCATGACCTTTCTTTTGCTTTACTTTCTTCCTCTTCAGTATATTTTTCTTTGTGTGATGATCCCCAGAAAGTGCTTATATATTCAGTGTGGAATTCTTTTTTCATATTTGCTTTCTCCTTGGTTGTGTTAACCCTCTATAGCAAACTTCCGTTTCTAGAAGTAAGAAGTCAGAAAAGGAATTTCTGCACACTCTGCACCTTGTCTTCAGCTAAAATAAATATGAGAAGCCTATATTATCTTGATATTTACACCTTCCTAAACTAAGATACATTATAAAATATATATTTAGGTAGGAAGGACTTCTGAGTGTTACAAAAGATTTCATTACAGATGCTGTGCACAACTAATGAGTGTAGGTTGTATGCTGAGGGCTTCATAACTCTGTGAAGTGCAACCCTCTCCAAAAAAGAGTTTTTAACTTCCTAGGTGTGGGGTGAGTTGTCATCTAATCACATGGCTGTCAGTAGAACAAGAAGACGCATAAACTTGATCCAGTTTCTGTAATTACTGTATTTTAACCCGTGCTCAAAATCTTTATCCCTCTTCTGTTACCATTTTTTATAATGATGTGTATTGTTATAAGCACTTCATCCTATTCATTTTTGGGGGAAGAGGAGGCACAGGAGAGGAGATTCTTAGGTTTTTAGATAAACTACCTGTAACAATTTAATCAGGGATGAATTGTTAATCAGGAAAGTGTTGTAAAGTCATTATGCAAGGACAATTATTATTTTCAGTCCACAGGTAAGGAGACAGTACCTTAAGCTGCATAGACTGACTAAAAATGATAACAAGCATAGAAGCTGCAGAACAGCTTTGCAGAAAGCAAAGCAAAGGAGTCATGCTTCTAGGAACTCTTCTTTGGTTTTAATACCAGTAGCAGAAACAGAGCAGGGCAGAGAGTGGGCAGTATTTGTAACCACCTCGGGCAGCAGGGCCTGGTGGTACCCAGTTTGCAATTAAGGAGCTTAAAGGAGAGTACTGTGGCTTAGGGAGGGCTGCCAGTGCCGGGCTGAGATGAGCTTCAGGAATGAGGGCGCTGCCAGGGAGAGCTTTCAGAGAAACAGGATTGCAGGTGGCCATGTTTTCCTCGCCTCACTTGCCTGTGACTGTCTTGCCTATTGGATGCAATGCATCAAAGTACAAACATGAGCTGTTACAACTCCATTTCACACCATCTGTGCCCAGGTGGATGGAATGTGCTAAAAGCTGGTCTGATGGCTGTGTTTAGCTACCTGAAAGACAAAAGTTAAGGTCTATTTTTTTCGTACTGCGTAAAATGTTCCTGCTCTCATTCTGCTGCAAGCTAGTATTGGCATGGTCCATGAACAGCATTTCCCTCTCTTTAGCTGAATCACTTTTTCTAGGCCATTACAGGAGGCAAAAATACTGCCTTTGAGAAACAACTGGGCTGCTGCATTTTATTAACCAAATTATTTCAAAGACCCTACTAATTTGCTTATGTTTAAAAACAAAATGGGAAAATATATCTGTCCTACATCTGGGATTCTAATCAGGAGAAAAAGAAGATGAGCAATGAGAGAATGAGCCCTCTGCCTTAGCAACAAACAAAATAAACTGC
This sequence comes from Promerops cafer, assembly GCA_013398275.1. Taxonomy (NCBI): domain Eukaryota; kingdom Metazoa; phylum Chordata; class Aves; order Passeriformes; family Nectariniidae; genus Promerops; species Promerops cafer. The sequence continues at coordinate 779,876 of VZSE01009823.1, read as the reverse complement.
CCTGAATAATTTGAGAAAATGAAACTGAGGGGGAAAATGTCTGCGCCAAGAAGGTGCTGCATTTCACTGCTCAATTATAGCAGCCCTTTCCTCTGACACAAAGATGTGTTCTTTGAAGATCTGTTTCTTCAAAATGTTTACAGTGATATTGGAAATGTTTTGATCTCACTTGAGGTAAGTAGTATAAACATCCTGTTATTCATAATGCTGTGTTGAGAAAGATACTCTTAAAGGTGATATAATGTATAGTACAGTCATTCTGGCTGCCTGTAAAATGCCAAGAGACTTTATAGTCAGCCTGGCTATGACTAGAAAAGAAGCAAAAGGGTAATACTTCAGTCTTCTTGTTTTCTGTCCTTTCTTTCAGCAGAATTGCTGTAGAGGGCTAATGATTTTTGCTGAAAAAAATACATAATCCTTGTAAATACTGAGGAGATGCTGTGTATTTCACTGGATGACATTTTGAGCACTTGCTCATTTTCTTGACTATTTAATGACTCTTAAGCTATTAAGTTTATAATTTATGACTTGAATACATGCATGAATATGTAAAATATTTCTTTATCCTGTTTCTTTATCCTGTTCTTTATCTAACTATTTACCCAAATTTTTTAGAGTCCTGATTCTCATAGGAGTTTACTCTTTCCTAAATTACGCAGCACTCTCTTGAATGCTGTGTAGGAAGGTTGCTGGCCATAGAGCCTTGAGCTCTGTTCCCAGTCACCATACAACTGGAATGCTATTTCTGAGTTGACAGCAGGGTTGTATTTGTCACGTATGGCACAGCGTTGGCTTCTTGGGATGGAAACATATTATACTGACTCGGATGCTTCCTTTATATTGTAAGTACCAGTTATATAAATTCTGTGCTTTTCCTTGTAACAAAGGTCTGGCAACGTTCTTTTGTTTCAAGAAAGAAACTCGCGATCTTTACCCGCTCTTGTAATTTCATGTCTAGTTTAGGTTTTGTTGTTGTTGTCACATATTGGATAAGGGCACACACCCCTCCTTCATGGAACTGCACTTTATAATGTGCCAGGCACTCAGACATGTTCTGGAGGGTGCATAAATCCCACAGGTCTTGTCTATTGAAGAAAATGTCACCCCTTTGTCAGAGTTAGATTGTTACAAACTTTTACAGATTGAAAACTTTTGGTTTAACATGTCTACTGATTTATTTTAGTCCAGTTTATGTTGCTGCAGAATAGTACTAAGCTAAATTTAAACTAAAAAAAGTGCACGTATATAATTACTAAAACTATATAAAGCTGTTTAAAGTGTTCCAACACACAATTTTGTAAAATATTTGACTTAAAGCAGCTTTTCTACATTACTAACTTCAAAGAAGCTAGTGCCTGTTTTATGAAGAGGTGAGGATTAATTTTATCTTAGTGAAGTAAGGTTCCTTCTATAATGAGTCTTTTCCAAGCAGGTATGAGAGCAGGACCTGATTTAGCCACTGCTAATGACCATCAGTGCTTCTGTCAGTAAGCATAATTTAGCCAAAGAAAATCTGAGCAGTGCACAGACTTGCTGTGCATCATCATGTACAGTCTCCTTACTCCTGCTGCAGAGTAAGGGAAATACTCCTGCTTGGTTTAATCTGACCCAGAGGTTTACAGATGTCAAACAATGTCGTGTTAAACAATGCCACCTACATGTCACCCCAGGTTGTACCCAGCAGAGCTTCATTGCACCTCTGGGTATGATACATTGTACCCTGTGGAGATTAAAAGTGTACATCATCACAGCTTGTATAAGCTGAAACTAAAATGAAACACAGAAAAATATAATATTAATAAGTGAATATTATTAAATTATTATTTCATAATAATAAAATTGTAACAGCTCTCTTCCTGAATGGAAACTCTTTTTTATACTGCAATCTGTTTTAAGGGTTTATCCAAAAATAACACAGGAAATACTGTATATAGTTACTGGAGCAAGGCATTTTGGCAGATTTCCATGGCATGCTCAAAGTCTGTGACCTGGCCTACATTTGCCTTTCATTTAAAGTGTGGAAGAGATTTTTGGTAAGTGCTGACAACAGCTCAAACCCCTACCGAGTGGAGGGTTGAAGAGTCACAAGTGATAGTTAAATAAACAAGATTTATCAATCTGCAAATGAAATATCTTCTGTTAGTAATGTTTTGCTTATACAAGACAATGGATAATAAATTATTAACCAAATGAAGTAAGTAATTCCACTTTGTACTGTTTCCTGCTGTGTGTAACAATCCCAAACCTGTGAGTTTCTAATTTCTCAGGAACAAAATGCCATCTAGTGGTAACTACTGGATATTTTGAGCAAATACTTCTTTTATATTGACATCAATTTTTCATACTTTTTTCCTGGTATTCTACACATTACAGCACAAACACACAGGTTTTGAGAGAAGAAGATAAAGAGTTTGAGGGAAGGTACAGTCCCCCCAAGCTGGGGCAGCAGTGGCAGGGACACCACGCTGCCCAGCTGCTTGGGAGCTCTCTTTCTGCCTCTGCAGCTGGCCTCAGGCAGGTCAGAGAGGTTTCCCCTGCCAAGGGCTGGATAAAATTTCATACCTTGTTGGTAGCCACACCTTACTGTTACTTGATACTAAAATACAATTTGGCCATCGCTGTATGAAAAGAGCTGAAAGCCACCTCTGCTTCCCTGACTGCTCATCTGTGTTTCCTGGTAGGAGGCTTTTTCCTCTGGGTTGTCATTCTCCTGTCTTCTCAGGGGAAGCCATCCCTTCTGCTCTTCTAATGAACTACCAGGGAATGGTATAAGCTTCTCCATTACATAGTTTGCCTCCTTGACTTCTCAGAGTAGAATATAAACTCTAAAAAAAAATTAACAAAACTAAAATTTGGGCTCTAGAATAGACTTCTGAAAAAATAACTGCCATAAACTGGCTTTTAGAATTGAATAACAGAATTAATTTGTACGGCAAGAAAAAATAATTTTAAAAAACCTTATGGTTCTATTTAAATATATTCATAAATGTAAATGGGGCATAAGAGTCTGCATGTGTTATGAGCCCACTGATGGAGATAGTCTGCCTTTATACATGGAGCTGACTGAAGAGAGCTCTGCAGTGTTTATCTTTCTGTGGGTTTGCACTTCACTGTGATAGGAGTTGTGTTGTTGTTGATGGATCTGCTTTCTCCATGCATTGTTTGAATTCCTGCATCTGCTGGCCCCTGCTGCCCTATTCCCTTGCACGATGCTGGCAGCAGCAGTTGCCAGGGCTCTAATCACAACGAGGGTCTCTGGGATGTGTTCTGCAGGCTGGTGCAGAAATCTAATCTGTCCCACTGACATCACTGTAGAAGTCTCTGAAGGTGGCATGACATCGGTTTGGTGGGCTGGGAAGGAGTTTGTGGATGGGTAAAGAAATCCTTAACCTTGACTCTTGTTGTGTATGGTATTTAAAGTAAACTGCAGCAGACTAAAGCATCTGGTTAACAAGGGCACTCACAGCACAGGTCATTGAAAGGGTTATCTGAGCATTTGGGCTGCTCTGTGGTCACTGCTGTTGCTGTGATGCAGCACTTGTGCACTCATCTGTCCCTCTAGAGTGCTGCTGGTTATTTTCCTAGACACTGGCATTGGCCAGCAGCCAGTGCAGCTGCAGAGAAAGAGGAGGGAGTAGAAACAGGACCAGAGCAGCGCTGGTTTAGTGGGAGTAAATTGTCATGGAAGCACATTTAAGTAGGCAGAACAAGAAGAGTTTGGGGAGGTTGGCAAATGCAGTCTGAAAAGCACCGAGAAATCTGTCTTGTTTGTTCTTGCTAAAAATAGATGAGGAAATCCCTAGATCTGGGACAATTTCTTAAAGTTAGAATAGTGGCTTTCTCTGAGAAACAACTGCAGTCTTGCAGCTGTTGCAGCTGCATCTGCCCTTCACTCTCAAGTTTTCAGAGCAGCAGGATTCTTTAAGGTTATGATTCTCCACAATCAGAAGGAAGGCATTCTGTTGTGCACACAGTGAAGAAATCTTAAGAGCAAGTAGCCCTGTGATCAAACCTTGAAACAAAGGAGAAAGAATAGAGAAAACAACTGATCAGTACTGATCCACCTGAACTTTACATCTGTTTTTGAAGCTGTTTAGCTCCGTACAAAAACAAGTGAAATAGAATATAGTGCCTACTCAATGTTTTTCTTTCCTTCAAAGAACTGGGCAGAATGCAGGCAATGTTACTTCCAGTGTTTTAGTGGGGTTTTTTGTCTTTATATGGCTAACGGTTATACGCTGTAAGGAGGAAAACATTTTAATGTTGTATAACATTATAGTCTGGATTATTGCTTTTGATTTGAGCACTCAGACAATAAACTAATTGGACTTCCTTGGCACTTGTTACCCTAGAACAGTTTAAGACACATTTGTCATGAAAATGCATCCATGTGGGAGCAGAAAGAAGGGCAGTGAGGGGCCCAAGAAGCTGCTGTCTGACAACAAGCAGCCAAGTAGCAGCTGAAACATTGCTGCAATGCCCACAGAAATGGTGAGGGCCTGGGTCCCTCCGCTCCTGCAAAATTGCACAGGGTTTGCTAAAGAGCTTTACTGGTTGTGGATTTTCAAAATATATTTTCTTGACTTATTGGCCTTTAAGAAAAAAGGAAAAAACAAACCCAACCCTCTTTGGAAAGTGCTTCCCTTATCAGAGACTCGGTGGTGCCGATAAACTCTGAATTCTGAAGTCATTGTGTTTGCTTTGAAAGCATTGGTATCATATCTCTGTGTTGAAAACCACTGGAAACTGAGTGTGGGAAGGACTCAACCAGGAATTAGTTTCCTGTATATGTGCTTGATGGAGGATTGCATGATTTTACAGTTGAATACATGGGGCTGAATTCCAGATGGGAGCTTGGTGTGGTGATGTGCAAGTCAGGTTGCAAGATCAGTTCTCTCTGATTTTGTTTAAAATAAAACTTCTACTTGCACAGCTGAAAAGTTGCCAAGTCTTAGTAGTAGTCTAATTCAGTTTTGATTTGCTAAGGGGCTTTCCACGTGTCTTGGTTTACAATAAGCAAAACGTGCACCACCATGGGATGTAATTATTTTATTATTAAAGAAAGGGGAAATAATGTGGGGTTTTTTCTGCCTTCCTTCTTTCCTCCTCCTCCAGGAAAAAACAGTGACATCAGGTACAGAAAAGAGAAATTTTTCTCTGTGTGGGTGACATAGTAAATAATGTATTTTGGCACAGTTAAGGGCTCGGATGGAATCAGGTAAGTCTTTCATAAGTAATCTCACTGTTGTAAACTTACAGTTTACTAAAACTATTGTGATACTGGCAGATAAATTAATGAATAGTGAAAAATCTCAAATCCTAATTAAATCCCACTATTACTTCCAGGACTGGTTTATCTCCTCTCCAGGAATACCTGATTTGAACAGCTTGTTTAACAGGAAGAGCTATTCATCCCTTCAATAACACTTTAGAATCATTAAGAGAAAAACTTTAATCTCCTTCAGTTCTTTGAAGTTGCTTTGGTTAATGTCATCTCTCTGCGATGCTGAGGAGCTAATGATGTTCTTGAAAGATATTTCCAACATTATTCTCTCTTGCCTTTTGCCCTGCTGCCACTGCCTGGCTGCTCACAGGGTTCGCTGTGCAGAGAAGCAGGAAGGTACCAGTAGTGCATGTGCTTGCCTGCTCGGTTTGGAAGGTTTTATATTCTCCTTCAAAAGTCTTCCTGGTGGAAGTATCAGAGATTTTTTTGAACTTCCGATTAGTGATCCTGTGCTTCTGCTATCTCAACATTTTGAGGCTTAGACGTAGAAGTATCTTCAAGTCATTAAATTTCATTCTACAAAGGCCCTTGATAACATGATTGCATCTGTCTATACAGCAGGAAGTTCTCAGGGTTTCTAGACTTCTTTTCTTATTTATTTAAATAAACTATTACATAAAATTAAACTTCAAAACTGATAGTTTGCCTTACCAGGGGCCACACACCCCTGTTCATGTTAAGTGCATTACTGGGCCTAAAAATACCTTTAAATGTTTCATGTGATCTGAATCATGGACATTATCTCAAGGAACTCTATATGTTCTAGAAGATGCAACTCTGTCTGAGAAGCAAGCTTCATGGGATAGCTAATACTCTCATTAAAAACATTATTTTTGACTGGCTTCAGTAACACATACATTGGCTTCGCTAGGCATGTAGAAATTACTTTGAGGGACTGATACTAGAAAATTGAATAATTGCACCAAGAGCATGTTTGTTCCCTACAGCACTTAAGAATTGCCAAATTGCTATGAGAAATTCCTCAAATCCATCCAGGGGATCTAGAAGTGGGCCCAGGAGTTCTAGAAGCCTCAACTGATTGCATGCAGAGCCACTGCCAGTTCTGTGGCACAGCTTATGGCTTCAAGTAGGAGATCGTCACTCAGGGTTAAAAGACATTTTGAAAGATGGGATTAGAACTATCTTGCAGAGTTTTATATTTTTTGATGGCTAGCTTGTTCTTTGTTTTTAGTGTTTATGGATGAAATTATAGTCGTAACAGTTTATTCCTAAGACTGTTTTGCCAGTGGCTAGCCTTCTGTTTTTTAACTTGCAATTACCATGTTTTTTTCCAAATATACAAAAGCACTACTTCGACTAATGCTTAATATGAATTTCTAAGCATGGTATAAAAACAAAATATTATGAATGTTAAATAGAAGGTATAAGCTGCATTTTATAGCCAGTATAAACACACTTGGGTGTTTTACAGCCATCAGTATTATCTCCTTTGACACTTGAGGCTTGTCCCTAGGAGACAGAAAGCAGAAACTTCCTGGAATTTCTTTAATTAGCCTGTTCATTTCACTTAATAAAATAAGAAATCAAAACCATATTGTGTTTCTTACATGGGATTCTTAGAAAATGTAACATAGAGTATTAGCTCTTATATCTGAGCAAAAGTGCAAGCAATTTTGAGATTTCCTAGTATTTTAATAATTTTGTTACTAGCTGATTTCACATTAGACCTCTATGCTTATGGGATATGCCAGTAAGTGTGCACATGAGCAATAAGAAAGCTCATAAAAAGTCTGGTGTTATAGTTCATTCAGAGTAGCTCCAAATGAAAAATAAAGCCCTTTTGCAATTATAAATAGTTTTGATACTGTTAGCTCTAAACATCACCTGGAACCTGCTTCAAGACAAATGCTGTGCATGTCAGCATCAAAGTTTAAAATCATATGATTTTGCTACCTGCTACACAGGTAGCATCAGCTATATCCTATGCACAGCACCTGCTTATGATGTAATTCTCACTACATTTATGCACATCTTGGAAATCCAATTAAGCCCAGTAATGATGTAAAATTATTTAAGAATTCTTTCATGAAGGACTTTGTTCAGGAAACACAGGCAAGAGGGAGTTTTTTTCATTTGATGCACTTCCATTCAAAAATGGCATAATTCTCCTAACATCAGTCCAAACACAGCACATTCTTTAGATTTCAAGTAAACAGCATTAGTTTAGTTTTAAAATTAAGACTGCTCGTCTGCTCTTCCCATTAGATCTTATGGCATTCACTTCTACTGTAACCAGAAAAAAATCCAACTCCAAAGGTTGTCATTGCCACCTATTTCTGCCAAACATTTTTTCATGACCCAGAGAACCAAAAGCAGGTGTGTTAAGCCCATTTTTCATTTCACTTATGTACACCATGCACTGTGTACCAAACTGCTCTAAGTTGTTGTGGGGACATAGTGCAAGTCCTGTGGATCAGGATAGGATGCCTAATGTGAGTTTCTAATGTGGTAGTTGTGATTTTGTGATTTAAAACAGGAGCTGTGGTGGATGTTATACATATCTCCCTTTCTTTAGCAATGATCAGAAAATTCAAGATGCAAGTTCCTCCTAACAACAGTTATTTTGCTAGTCCGTACACTGCAGATAAAAAAAAAATTACTCAAAAATCTACAGACTAGCATAGATCCTAGTAAAACACTGATTATTTCTGATTTGCAAAGGTTGTTCATAGCTGCTGCAGTTGATGCAGGATTCTCTTTCCCTCTGTGCCTGTACAGTGTTTGGTAATATTGGGCTTAAATGATTTTGCCATTAATAATGAGCAACAGCAGCATCCAAAAGACAGGCTCAAATGGCAGTTCTCTCATCAAAGGGAGAAAGATTATCCAAAGTGCTGGCAATGTGTAATGGCTGTTCTGGGGTTGGTAATAGGCTTGATGTTATATTCAAATACCTGTCATCTATATAAATATTAATTATAACTAGCAAGCTGGCTGGTTAGCTTTCAAACTTTTTATTGATGACTTTTAAATTAGCTAAAATAATTGAATTTATCTTACTGAACAAGAGGTAGATATCTGCCTTGCTGTTCTCCAAGGGGTAAATGTTCCATTACAAATACTGTGAACTCCAAATATGCTTGGTAAAGCAGCCCTCGGCCACTTCCCTGCCTGCCCCACAAACTTCCAGCAATTACACATTAAAAGCTAAATTAAATTCTGCACATGACAAGGCTTCTACAAATGCTGTTTTCCTGCTGTCAAGGGGATCTGTAGCAAGAAGACACTAACTGTGATAAGATGCTACCCCTATTCATCAGGTAACACCTCACCATGTCTTCACTTTTATTGCTTCCCATTAATATAGGACAGCTTTAATTTATGGTGGGTTGTTTTTTTTTTCCCTTCACACAACATTATATTTACTAGCTGGGAACCTGTTTTTACAGTTGTGTATAAATCTTTAAAAATGTCAGTGATTAATTTTAAAATCTCATTTATCACTATATGATTAGTGAATTAGTTAAGGTTTGAAGAATAAATGTCAAGTAATTAGAAGCAATTTTGTACCAGACTCTCAGACAAGGTGATGGATCACAGAAAAGCCACTGGAAAATGGGCCACTGGTCCCATGGTGCTCAGCACCCAGAGCAAGACAGCAAAAGAAGAGGAGCCAAAATAAAAAAAAAAACCTGAACACTAGAAACCAACCCCAAACCCCAGTGATGATATTTTACATGAATAATGAATTTGTAGTAACTGACTGCAGTTTCTAAAGAACTTTGAGGTTTGAAAGATGAGGCAAGAAACCTCTGAAGGACAATGAGAAGGCCAGAAAATAGCCTGCTACATATGTATTTCTCTTCTGGAGCGTTTATCCTTGAGGTACACTTTGCAAATACACCCGCAAAATATTCCTACCGGGTGGCAAATACAATGGCACCTTTGCTACTCAATGTGATGCTGACAAGCCCGTTTTGCAAGGGAGGGCTTTTCAAGGGCTAAACATTCAGGGGAACAAAACACCGAGCTCATCCTTGCTGCCATTTAAACCAAGGTCGTGCACATCGGGGTTCTCTTTTGTTCTCTGCCCTGCGAAAGAGCAAACCTGTGAGCTGGGGTCTCTCGGAAGGAGCAGCCCCTCCGGCCGAACAGGGCCGGGTGGGAGCTGTGTGCCGGCTGCTCCCGAGCATCCGCGTTTCCTCCCTTGCTCCCTGTGCACGGCGATGGGGGTTGGTGCTCGGGGAGCTCCAGCTCTCCTCTAATGAAATTCCCAGAGTTGTAGTTAAATAATTGTTACCGCTTGTGTATAAGATGTGCTGGCTTGATAAGGCATTACGTAATTTTAAGATAATGTTGTTACTAAAGAGATACCTCCGTGAGGATTTCAGGTCCATTCAAAAGCAGGATGTGGTGGCAGGGACCTTCGGGAATTTCGGGCTAATGTTTTTTTCTGCTTTGCACCTTTGTTTTGCTCCCGCCGTGCTGAGGCTGTCGGCCCTTGTGAAGCCAGAGCTGCGGTGGGTAAGATGGTACAGATGGGTACGGGCACGCCCCGCGCTGGCCCCGTCGCTCGCCAGCACCCGGGAGGGCTCTGGGTACGAGCCTGACGGTGAAGTCCTTCCAAAAGCTGCTGCTGGAGCCAGGGCCAGAACATCCTCCTAAGCCAAGCGAAGCATCTAATCAGAAATAACCACTGAGCTCTGTTTTGAACACTCTGATCACCTACTGTTCCAGGCACAGTAAAACACCGTAACTAACTGTGAAATGACCAACACGCTTCCCTAGGTTTTAGCAATAACTGCACTAACAGCAAAGGCATTATTAGACAATTGAAATGACTAATCAAATCGCTCAGGCTGATCTTAACTGTACTATTGATACTGCCTATTATGAAAAATAGTTTTACACTCTGAACAGGAAAGCATTTTTAATGTAAACATGCAGTTGAATAGTTAGCAAAAAAAGATTTGGGAGTAGTGGAAGAGCAAAAGCTGGCCATTTAATTGAAGGAAGTTGGAATAGAAGCTTGGGGTTTAATTCCAGGAAATGTAAGGGGAAAAAAAAAAATCAGAAGATCCAACTTATTTCCAAAAAGCCAAGGAAAACACTCCGTGCACACAAAGGTCAAATCATGGAGGCAGAATTGCAAAGGTTTTTCACATTGCTTTTTTTCCAAATCAGTTTTCATCTATTTTTAACCTTCTTTTAGGCCTGCAGTTGAAATATTTCTTGGTAGTCCATCTGCTCAGTAAACATTTGCACTTTATACAAGCAAAATGAAAATGTTTCATAAAATCAGGTCCATCACGCTAGAATTTATTTGGGAAGGAATAAAAAGAAGGAAACAATCACTCTTACATTTATTTTTTTAACTTTGCACGCTAATTGAAGTATATAAACATAAAAACCTGTGTTTTGAAATACATGATAAACATAACAAATGCCATGTTTTTGTCTTAAAGAATATTTAGATATATTGAAAACTCCCCACGATGTTTTCCTTTGGTTCTCCACAGCAGAGATTAGGCAGAATTTTGAACATGAAAACCCGAGAGCAGCAAACTGCATAAACCACCTGTTTTTCAGACAGGCCTTTATGCTTTAGCTGCCTCGTCGAAGGAAAGGTGTTTACTGACCCTAAGCTACATTCACAGAACTGAAACCATTAATTGCAGCCTATGTATCTGCTTTTCTTCCTTCAGGCTCTTCTCTGCCAAAAGCCTTGTCTTGCAGGCAGGCTTCCCACTGCACGCCCGCCACCGCAGTGTCCCAGGAGAAGGTGGGACAGGCTCCATGACGTCCATGAGAACGCCTGCAGAGCCCGCTTGCCCTGGCTCAGGTCTGCGAATCCTCTGCTGAAGGCGGTGGATTCGCACAGCTGCAGCGGATTAAACTTGCGTGGATTGCGCTGCGGCTGGGTTCGAATTCTCAGCGCGCACCTGAGAGGAGAGGCGAAAGCTGCGGCTGGGGAAGTGCTGATCGCCGGGAGACACGGGCCGGTCACCCTGCCTCTGCCGGGGGCTGCCGAGCGCTCGCCAGCCTCTGAGGCGTCTGCTTTCAGGTGGAAAAGGCCAACTGCACAGGCGAGTTACACCAGGAATGGTGTTGCCTTTTCAATTAAGCGCTCTTAGCGCTGAAATTTACAGTCCTGGACAGCGAAAAACGATGACAGCTGGGCTGGCTGAAATTTCTCGCGCGAAGTATTTTGAGGGGAAATCCGTGTGTTTGCTTTCTTCATGCTTGCTGGCATATAAGTGGAAATTTCACCTCGCTTTAAAGAGTCATGTTTTTCACAGGACCGTTGGCTCTTCTGCCGGACCAGGCAGGCGCAGCCCTGTCACGGCCGAGGAGGCACCGGCCGAGGGAGCGGTGCTTTCCACAGGGCATCTCCTCAGAGGAGCAGCGGTGCCCGGGACGGCCCCAGCGGTGCCCGAGGGCCGAGCCGGAGCCGGGTGCGGGGATGGGCGCGGGGCTCCCCGCGGGCGGGACGCGCTTCCCTTTGTGCCCGGCGGCGCGGCGGCCGCGTTGCCATGGGAACCGTCCCGGCGGCCGCG
>VZSE01009823.1:746868-767820 GCA_013398275.1 Promerops cafer | reverse complement strand
GCCGCCCGCAGGGCCGGGCCCGGGGCTGCGGGAATAACGCCCCGGCGGGGCAGCCCCGCGGCCGGCCCGGCGGGGGCTCGGCTGCGACGGGCAGAGAAAAGTTAGGGTGCCTCGGGAAGCCCCGGCAGCCGAGGGGCTGCGCGGCGGAGCCACGGGCTGGCCCGGGGGGAACCCCCGGGAGCGTCGGGGCGCACGGGGCACAGCTGCCCGCGGCGAGCCGGTGCCTTCCTGCCGCGGTCAGTCCGGGAAAGGAGGCTTGGGGAGTGCTGCCCTGGCCGTGCTTCACAGCCTGGGACGGCGTGCTGGGAACCGGCTTGAGAAAACTCCGGTTTAAACTGTTGAACATGCGGGTTCTGCTAAGTAACGTTACTAAATTAGGCTTGCTTATGCTTAACGTGCGCAATTTTACAGCGGGCAAACAAACAAAACGGCTTCAAATTGTGTCGGGCAACATTAGGGAAATGCAGCAATGCAAAGGAAAACAGAAATTAGTATCACTAAGGTCAGTACAGAGTTAATGGGAAAATCGGGATACCCTTTCTTGGAAGACGCTCGTGCACCACAAGTGATTTCTAGTGAATAGAGGATGCAAAGTCTGTTCATTGTGTTTAGACTGTGGATTTTATTTCATATGTACACAAGTGGCTTGCTTTCATTAATTTCCTGATTCTTGGACTGGTACAATTTCTTAAAAGGCTAAAACCAGTTTTTTGGGTTTTCTTAAAAATTGACACCTGCTATATTATTTTGCATATTGAGCACCATCTAAGAAGAAGTTTAGCACATGTTGCAAGATAGGTCTCTGCAAATAAAATCTATGCTGTATTGGATTTAGCTACAGTGCTGTCTCCCATATTTATATTTCCTGCTCGAGTTTTTCAGCATGCTAAGGGTTCACAGGTCATAGTAAACTGTCTCTGTCATTATATGCCTGATCTTGTCACTGAGTTCACAGGACTTCAGGAGGTGCAGGTAGGGGGGCCCTGCAGGTTGTCAGGTGTAGGGTGAGGATCAGGCTCTTTAACTTGGAAGTGAAAGTGAACACAGAGATCAAATGGCAGATTGGCTGTTTTTAAACAGCTGCTGTGTATGTTAACATTGTATCATTTCAAATTAGATTGTTAGAAAATATATAGTTTGTTACACTGGCACTGGAAATAAACCTTGTCGTTTTCCCTAGCAGAAAAAAAAAAATTAAGCTGAAATACACACAGTCGTCATACTGAGTGCCATTACAATCTGTCTGCAAAAATTAAGACTATTTTAATTTTAACCTTTAAAGAAAGTGGCATTCCTATATCAGGTACCTTTTTTTTTTAACTTAAGTGATTCTTTTCCAATTTGCATGTGTTTGATCGACTGCATGGCATATGCTATTAATACAGATTTGCATTACAAAGTAACTTGGTGGTTTTGTGTCTTATCACATCTGTTGTTACAGTAAATGTCACTGATACCTGTAAAAGATAATGAGTCAAGAGAAGATAGAGTGGGGTGCTCTGCTGTGTCTGTCTAGTTTTTAAACACTATCTTGCTGAGGGTAAAACCTCAGGATTGCACCCTTTTAAGAAAACAGAAAGTGACAGTAAAACAATGCAACAAATATGGCTCATATGCATCAACAAATGAATGTGATGCCTTTCACAAATGTAAAAGCTTTACAGAATGTCTTAAACTATGAATGCAAGAGTGTGAGTTGTGTAAATGCAGAAACGTATGTGAGTGCAATATGTTTGCAGATGTGGTTGTGATTAATTTATGGTTGAGCTAGCACAGCTTACTGTGTTGCTGGGAGTCCTCTGAGCTGGGGTAGCTTGCCACACTTTGTCTCAGCACGTAACAAAGACAGAATACAACATGCTTGCTTTGAGCTTCAGGAGCAGTGTTCAGCCTTTATTATAAGTGTTGGCTGCTGGTGGATAGTTGCATTTTCAGTTACTGCACTGGAGCTGACCCATAGTAAATCATTAAAAATATAACCCACAGAAGAGGGACATTTTGTTTATTTCACTGTAACCCCCTACCAAAGCAATATCTGCAAATCTGAGGAAAGGCAAAATAAATGTCTGAATTAATGTATCTGTTTTAAGGCATTAAGCAGCTGTAACTCTACTATTTTAAATTCTCATCTATCTTATACTGGTAAAATTGTCCTGAGCAAACAAGTCTCAGGGGAGTGGTTTCTTAGGTTCTGCTCACTCACGTAAATTCTCAGCTCAATATTGCATTTTTATTTTCCCTAGCCCATAATATCACACTGAACCAAATTTCACCATTCTTAGGCTGCTTCTAATAAGTTGTGCTCCAAAAGCATGTAAAATTTGAGATAAATTGCCATGTGAACTTTGGTGGGGGAGAAAATTCCCCGTTTCCTGGGTCCCTTTCAATCAGTGTGTACTGGTGTGAGCACAGTAAGGGAGAGGAGAGGGTTGGGAAATGTCATAACATGCTCTTGGGAGTGTTTTATGGCTCTTTCAGTGCTCTATCCCTTATCTGGATTAGCAGGGATGTGCTTATCAGGGGGTTGAAAGTCAGGTCCTGTTGGAGGTTGCCCTTTGCCATTGTCCTCAGAGCAGCCCCGCATTGCCACAGGAGCACTGTCTGCAGTTTGCACCTTTGAGGTGGCAGCTTGAGACTCTTGGGAAAGTTGGTTGTGAAAAGAGTTTCTAGTATTAACAATGTATTAACAGCATTTTTCTGCAGAAAACCACATAAAGCCTAAGGGGTTCCTGACTTACCCCTTTTCAGTTACAGCTTATTGGCAAGATTATGATGCAACAATAATGTACAAGGGAGAAAAACAATAAGACTCTTCACTTTATCAGTTTTAGTTAATTTTAAATTCTTTTCTTCATCTTGTCCTTGTCTCTCACTCATGGCCTTCCAAGATATCCTGTGCTGACGGCTGGCTGTATGGAAGATACTTAGGGGGCTGCCCACGTTCCCCTGGTGCAGTGGTACAGATGATGAGTCTGTTTGTGATGTGGGTTATGGGAAAGAGGAGTTCAGCTGCTCCACAGATGGGAAGAGGAAGAGCAGCCCCTATTGGAATTAGTCAGCACTGGGAGAGCCTGGAAGTTGTTATCTGGAAACATACCTCTGTTACCTCAACCCTGCTGGCTACTTCAGGCAAACGTGTCATCCCAGCAGGGTTCATAGTTACACAGAGTTAACACTCACAGACATATGCTGTGATTTTGGCCTGCTCAGGGCCAGAACTTGGGCTCCATGATCCTTTTGGGATCCAACTCAGGCTATTCAATGGCTGTGTGATAAAGTTACAGCAGCAGAAATAGCCTAATGTGACCATAGGTGGTCACCTATATATGCCATGCCTTTTCATGGTACCAGCCAAAGCAGGGTTTCACCAGTGCATCCAGTGTGTGTTCCACTGGCCAAGCACTTGGAATGCAAGTGTGATCCAACAGAGGAAAGCGGGTCCTGCACAAGTACTGCGTCAGCAAAGGACTAGAAGACAGTCAGTTTCTCTGAGAAGCAGAAAAAAATTGCTGTCTGATCCTTTTGTTTGTTGTAAGTAATAGATGCAATAGGTTTGATATCCATGTGAATTGCTTATTAGGAGTGGGTGGGGATTTTAAATTCATCTTAGTCCACACAAAGTGTGCATTTTTGCATGCAGTGTGTGTAAATGTCTGGAACTTGAGCAGATGTCCAGTTCTAGTGCTGTTTTTCCTCCTGCAGCACAGCCGTGTTGCCTTACAGAAGGTTGTGGTGGTTACATGTGTAGCCTCCTCTTTCTCTCTGACTATTTCTCGCTGCCTGATGCAGCAGCTGGAAAGGTGTGTAAGCCAGTGTCCTTCTCTGCTGTCTCAGCACAGAGTCTGGTGGCTGCACGCCCAGCCTCTGGGAAGCTGGGTTGAAGCCACTTGCCTGGTTTAGCAGAGAAGTGGCTCAGGGATACCCACCAGTCCTGCTGTGCTGAATCCCTGCAGGGTAGCAGCATCCTAGTGACAGGAAGAGCAATCAGTCACGTTTCTGTAGCTAGACTTCCTAAAGCCATCTGTTAATACCCTAAGATGTGAGCTTGCACAGTGACACGGCTGAGGTGCACGCTGTCATTCCACTTGGATGACTCAACTATTGGAAAGATAACAAACAGCGTAGAGGGGAAAGGAGGGGAAGTATTAAGTTATCCCACTGTTTGCTTGTGTCTTTGAATATCCTGAAAAGCGTTTAAAGGAAGTCAACATTGTACTTTGAAAGAAAAATAGTTTTGTTATGTTTAGTGCTTGCGAGTTGTCCTTTTCCAAATTCTCTTCATTTATTTGCTCATCAGCTCTCTTGTGTGAACAAAGGAAGGCATTTCAAAACAGCCAGGAGACATCTTTGTGGACATATTTGTCATTAGTTATTCATGCTCTTGCCTTCTTGCTCAGAGCCTGCCAATGGATGAGTATTGGTGGTTAAGAAATGAGAAGCAAAGTAATTCTCTTTTAATCGTCAAAGTGCTTGTGCTCTGATGAGTGGCTACAGATGAATGGGGTTAGAGACAGAGCTGTAGTCATTGTGACAGATATGGTTTTATAAGGAGATGATGAACAAGGGCAGTTTTTAGAGAAATCTTTAGGGAAAATATCAGACTAAAAGAAACAAGCAATACACTGCTACAGGCAGAAAGGGCAGGGACAAAGAAGCCAGTGATACCTCAGTTTCAGGTGTCCATGCATTTCTGAAAGAGCACATAAATAGTAATTTGCTCACTTAACAGAATTGCTTCCACGGCTGTAAGCTCTGATGTCATACTGCACAGAATTAATTTTCTATGACTATTTACTGCTATGGGTATGAAGTGAACCTTTTGAAATAAGTTCATCCATACTTGAAATAATAATTAACAAATTACTGTTTCAAGTTCTATGCATCTGTGATTACTGTTCTCCATGCAAACTGTGCTTACTGACTCATGGCTGCTTCAAAAGGTAGGATATACTTACATTGGTTCAAGCCCATATTTTCTAATGTGTCAGTCTTAAAGAGAGAAATTTTTCTCTAAATAAATGTATTCTTTGCTTGGGAAAGGGCATTAAATTTTAGAGTGCTTGGTTAGCACAGGTACAGAGAAAGTAAGTGTTCCTCTAAAAAATGGCTTACAACAGGTAATGCTGCAGATCCTCTGTAGGATAGGAAATACTCAAAAATTAATCTGCTTATTTCTTGTCTTGTGTGCAGAGCCTTCTAAGAACAGGAAATAAACAGATAACTTGCAATTCAAGTTCTCTGTATTTGTGTATGTGGCCCTGAGCTATACTCGAAACTTGTGGCTATCTGGTAGTAAAGTTTACTGACAGAGCCCCTTAACTAAAGAGTCCAGTTGTACCAGAAAAGTGGTCTCTGAATATGTTCCTTAACTGAGTAGGCAATGGAAGCTTGTTCATGGAATTGGGACATTTATAGCAGGGCTTTTGTCACTACAGGGAACATAAATGTAGAATGATAGGAATGGTACCTATCATGGATGCTTCTAGAAAAAAAAAAAAAAAAGTAAATAATTTTGAAAACTGTTTGAAGAGCATAAGGTGAGCAACAAAGTGAATACATATCCCATGTGGCACTGCCTGTGCTAGGTCTTTTTAATCAGAAAAGCAGTGAATTCAATGTCATCTTTTTAACCTGGTTGCAACAGATACTTTTGAAGTGATTAGCCCTTGCTTAAAATATTTGGGCTTCATTCAGTACTGACTGATACCAAGCTAATTTTAGAGGACATTTAAGCAATTCAACATCTAGTCACAATGGGAACTACAAGTAGTCTAATTGGATGAAACTATTTAGGGATATTAGTACAATGTTTAGGTTTGGGGTTTTTTTAACATTTAAAAATGAAGGTGATTTGTTAAAAATTGAAACCATTTTAGAGAGAAACTACACCTTCCAACTCCCATTCATGTATCTTGGAGGAAAAGTGTCCTAGTGCTGAGAGTCATAAGAACATTTTCTCCTAGCTGCTGTGCTAACCTTTCATGATTTATAGATCCTAATGAAACAAATAAGGAGAGCAGGCTTGAAAAGGTTTTGCCAGCAATGCAATCAAAAGAAAAACCTGTAGAGGATCTATTAACTAGTAAATTGGTATAAATTGATCAAAATACCAGAGAAGTGACATTAACAGTACAGACAAGGATGAAAAAAATTGAGTCATGGCTTCTCAGCTTAGTGTTTAGAAGTGTGCTTCATGCAGTGGCTATACAAAATGGTGTTTCCTTTCAGCTGTGAGTATTGTATAAGAATCTAAAGTTTGAGGGTTGTTGCTGAAACTGGAAAGGACATGTCCAGTTGTGTGCTCAAGTAATGAATTAAGGTGAGATTTTGGAATTTTCTCCAAGGAGATTCTCTTATGCTATCATCAGCTCAGGCACATAATTGAACGATTGCATCCCTTTCCTCCTTGAGACCAGCAGATCCACTAAGAATGGAGACAGTCTGTCTGCATGTGAGACAGCATCTCATCTGATGATGTGGAAGTGAAAGACACTCTGAATGTGAGGATCTAGGACTCTTTCCTGGTGTACACTTCACATTGGCCAAGGTGTAAATGTGGGGTTTCTTCTATTTGTTTTGGACTCAGCTGATGCTTTTTGCTTTGTCAGGTTTTGGGACTTTATTCTCTCCAAGAAGTCTTAACTGGTTTTTTTAGGTGTACAAAAAGTTTTCCATTGACAGAAAGCACATCTCAGTGTCAAGAAAAGATTGTGTTTACTCACAATGGCAGTACTATAGTCACAATCTAAATACTGCTCTACCCAGTAAACTCAGAGTGCAAGCCTTTTGGAAGACTATGCTTTTTTTGTTGAGTGAAGGCAGATTAATCAGGATCCCCCAGAGGTGCAGACGTAGGTAACTGCTCTGTGCAGTCTAAGCTGAATGAGCACTGTTGGACAATTCTGTTTTTTCTGAACGTGGCGTGTAGCATCCACAGCTCAGGCTACTGAGCTGCTCCACCCTGTGGACAGAGATTGTACAGTTCTGCACACAAATGTCTGCAGTGAAACAAAACAGACCCAAGACCTGGCCCAAGGGCACTTTTGTAGTTATTAGCAGATGAGATGCTTCCTCCTCCTTCATAAATCATAAACTGGCTTGGTTATTCTTTCAGTGCCATGGATTGTATCTGGCTTGTACACCTTCACAAATGATGGCAGAAAATTAAAAACCCTCTAGATGTTGTTTTTTTGAGTCTGTGTTGAAACAAGGAAAAGTGCCATTTAAGGTCTCTGAAATATTTGGTCTTTTAAAGCATTTAACAATATAGCTAGAACTTGGTAATTGCATGATGTCTGGGCCTCAGGCACCCTCGCTGGTCATGCCCAGGAAAATGCTGGGAAGAGTTCCTGCAGCTCTTCACACTGTTCTGAGGGTTTGGCTGTGTGTGGAGTGAGTGATTGGTCATTGTCCTGTTTGTAGTCAGGGGGAGGGAGGAAGGTTTGTCACACCCAGCTTGGGATTAGTATTGCTGTGTGTGCAGCAGCCTCTGTGACTGTGTAAGAGTTGGTTGACATTTATAGCACTCTGAATGAAAAAGGTGTATAAAATGAAAATTATGTATATGAAGTGATTTCAAAGTTACTGGAAATTGTGCTCATAAAATTCTATTTATTCCTCTGTGAGTCTAATTTCCATGATATATTTTGATACATTCATCCCTGAATTTATTTTCATGACCTTATTAACTGTTCTGTGATAAACATCATGGAAATCTGGTCATGTTGGGGCTGGTTTGTTTTTGTCTTTGCTGATAGGACGTGATATAGTGGTCTGTTTTTCATGTGACTGAATCTTAGTCCCTTGGGAGAATGCATTAGGAAAACTGCATCCTCTGCTTGTGGACCTCTGAAGAAGTTGCAGGCTGGACCTTCCTGCTCACAGTGAGCAGGTAACTTCCTTTTGGTCTCTGTCAGTTCTGTAAGGAAGCCCAGTGTCACACCCAGCTTTGCTGCAGGTGGCAGGATCTGGCTCTGCTGAAAACATCACATGGTTGGGTCTGGATGCTCCTGGTGCTGGTGAGAGGTGGTGGTTTCCTCTCTGCTACAGTCCTCATCTCCTTCCTGCTTCCTCTGTGGCAAGAGCAGTCTTGCCATTTAAGAAGCTGAAATAAAAATATATATTTTCTGATCTTGATCAGAAACTGAATGTCCCAAGGCAGCTTGCTTGTGTGAAATTTCACTCTAAATGTAAAACTCTGCTTCCTATATACTAGAATTGTTTTGTTGCCCACTGCATTGTGATGTGCTACCACAGCTACACAACCACAGCTGCAGCCATTTAAATTACATAGCAAGTACAATAGAGCATCATAGACTCACAGAGAGGTTTCAGTTGGAAGGGACCTTTCCTGTGGGTAGGGACACCTTCCACTGGAGCAGAGCCCTGTCCAACCTGGCCTTGAACACTTTCAGAGATGGGGCAGCCACAGCTTCTCTGGGCAACCTGTTCCAGTGCCTCACCAGCCTCACAGAAAAGTATTTAATGTAGGAAATCTTTAGAGTACTGCTGCAGCAATGGATAAGGAGAGACTAAATTAATTCTTGTGTGGTGTAAATAGGAGACTGTGAAAAAAGGAGGAGAGAAGTTCTGAAGAACAAACTCAGTGCCTTAGTGCAGTAGCTGACCATTCCTTGTGCTCGCATTGGCAGGGTACCAGTCAGTCTCCTCAGTGCTGAATTAGTATCTGAAACATATGCAGTCCAGAGCAGACTACACACTATAAAAGTTGCTGATAATTATTTGGTAGGGCCAGTCTTCCAGTGTGTTTCAGCTTTGCTTTATGATTTCCATGTGAATCTGGACACTGTTTCAGTGCAATGTGGGATCATTTTTCATTAAAAAATACAGCCCACAGAAAACCCCCAAACAGGATGTACTTCTTCCTCACCTCTCTTACAGGCAGAACATGCACACATGGGTTTATCCTTCTAATAAAGGAAGCATGATTTTGACACAGCAATCAATTCTACTGATTTCCTTTTTGGTTTGTTTTTTTGTTTGTTTGTTTTGTTTTTTTGTTTGTTTGTTTTGTTTTTGTTGTTGTTGTTTTAAGCAGTATATTTATAAATGGGACTTAACAAATGTTGAGAAAAATCTTCAGTGGTTTAATAGAAGCAGAAGGAGAGGAAGCTTGTCGCAGCATTAGTTTCCAGTGGTGAGCTCATGTGCTTGTAGCTGTGCTGATGCTTTATTGTGGTGCTCAGGGAGCTCCTGGCTGACCCGTGCATCTGCCCAATGCCACATGTCAAAGCAAGCTGTGGTCACAGCCCCCTCCCTGCACCCTTGTGTGCCCCTCCTCAGTGGTAGAGCAGCAAGCACAGCAGTAAGTCGATAGAGCATCTTGTATTCCTTAGATTTTATTGAAACTTTACTATATAAGGAGATACCCCACCCAATCCACCTCCAGCTGCATTAGAGCAAAGATGATAATTGAGTCTCGACTTGCTCTTTTGCGGGCTCAGAATCAGCAGGAGCTGTGTCCCAAAGCATGGGACCCAAAGCATGGGACCCAAAGCATGGGACCCAAAGCATGGGACCCAAAGCATGGGACCCAAAGCATGGTGAGCCCCAGGGTGGGACAGAGAATGCAGCACTCCTGAAACAGGAACCCAAGCAGCCTCTGAAATGAGTGAGTTACAGGCTGCTCTGTAGCTCACTCTGGCTAACTCAGCTTGTTGACTTCTTTTCTCACTTAGTAGAAAGGTCTATGAGAAGCAGAAAGATCTTTTTCTATTGCTTTTTTGGGGGGTGCTGTTGATGCTACTGTTAGTCGTGACTTTTAAATGTGAACCCTGGCATCTTTTTTCTCCCACTGCTGTGCAAGAGCAGCTGTGGAAGACACAGGCAGGGCTTGCTGTGTCTCAGAGCTGTCTAAGCATTTGCCTTTCTTTCTGTACAGAAATCCTGTGTATCACAGTCTCTGACAATTGCTTGCAATGTTCTGCCTCAAAGGAGTTTTCA
The DNA here is from genome assembly GCA_013398275.1 of Promerops cafer. NCBI lineage: Eukaryota > Metazoa > Chordata > Aves > Passeriformes > Nectariniidae > Promerops > Promerops cafer. The sequence continues at coordinate 757,857 of VZSE01009823.1, read as the reverse complement.
TCAAGCTGTGTCAGGCCAGGACCATTTTTAAATTATAAAATTAAATTTTAACATTTTAAATTATTAAATTTAAATTAAAAAATAGATTTTTGATCTGTCACATCCTATCACTATCCTTGTGTCTGTCTGTATGTGTTTTTCTGAGCTGTCAATTGCCATGACAGGGTTCTTTTTATAAAGTCAAAGTGGGGCTGAAGACAGCAAAAAAAGGTGTTTTCCAGAGAGACAATGCTGGTGGGGGAATACTGGGTTAGCAAGAGTTGGGAATAGAGATAACTGATCTTTCTTTGATGAACTCATCTACAAGGGCCTCTGCTTCTCTCACCAGCTGCTGTTCCTATTTTCTGTTTAGATGTCTTATTATGTAGGACTAAGTCTGCTTTTTACTTGTGGACATTTCCATGGGATCTTAGTTCCAGTATGAATGCTTTGATATCCTAGAAATGCAGCTAATAATTGTTAGAAACCCGTTTAATGTAGTGCCATGAAAACATGAGAGCTAATAGCCCAAGTTTCCATCACTTGTGGACCAATTTGTCTTTCTTTTAATTAGTGGAAAAAAAGGAGAAAGAAAACAATTTCAAAACAGAGACAAGAAAAACATCTGAGTTCATCTCCTGTAGGGGGAAAGAAACATGGAGTTACCTGAAAAAGGACTTGGAGGTTATCTCTGTGCATCAATCATATCAAGCTTTCCAGCTGTTTCTCCCATTCCTTCAGGGCAGTACCAAACCTCTGCTCAGCTCTTTCCAGCAGCCTGTTCCCAGCTCCCCGATCTGCTTTTCTCCTCCAGACCCAGAAGGAGTTGAGGACAAAGGGGAAGCCCATGCAGAAAGCCTCTCAGAGCTTGCAGAGGTGCTGCAGCACCTCTGAGACTGTTTGGCTCCAGTCCCTCAGTGTGCTGCTGGGTGGTGCAGGAGCAGACCCAGAGCACAGCTTCTCCAGGGACTGGCCCCACTCCCTCTCCTTTGTCTGGCTCCTGCCTAGTGCAGCCGATGAGCCTGCCAAGGAGGAAAAGCATTATGGAAAAGATGGATGTAATGCTATAAACAGGGAGGGGCTGTTGGGCAGAAAGCTTTCACCATAGTTCTTTGCCTGCAGTTATAATAGTGAGCCATGGTATTGCCAAAAAGAAATGTGAAGTTTTCAGCTTTTCTACCTGGAGCATCCTAATTAATTTCTTTGGAGGCCTCTTGAATGTTTTATATGAGATCTGGAAGAGGTAAGGAGTGGTACGTCTCTCAGACTGGGGAGAAGCTCACAGCAATCGGAGAATGCCTTCCGGAATAAAAACTTAAATTCCAATTTAAAAAAAGGCATCCTACCACATTGTTTCCACTTCCTGTCTCAGACCCTGCCAATAATTTTTTTAGGACTTTCCTTCATGACACTTTAAAAAGCAATCATGATCCTGGGCAGGAGTACTTTACTTGGTAGTTGCATCTGTTCTGAAAATAAGGACATAAATACAAACCATATTTTTGCCTGAGCAGTGGTGTGTGTTATTGACAAGTGTTTTAGAAAATGAAAAATCTGTTTGTAATAGGAATCGTAATAGGTTTGTTATAACTTGATGGTCTAAGAGTTTAAATGGGTCAAGTTTGAGGAAGGAGAAGCTACATCTGTTTGACCATCTGACACAGTTGGAGAGATGTGCTTTGGAACATGTGAGTCTGTCTTGGCGCCACTTATAACAGCAGTCAGAAATCAGATCTGCTCTTAATTTTCTCTGGAAGGCTCTGATTTTTGCCTGGGCTGCTAATGGGTGGTTTGGTTTAGGTTTTTTTTACCCCAGATGGCTAATGAATGCACAGCAGCTATCTTGGTCTGAAATGCAGGGGTGGACAAGTTCTCAGCAGGTTTTTACTAAAGGATAGGGTGGCAGAGTCAGTCTTGTGCTCTTCTATTGAGGTTTAGCTTTTGGTAAAGCCACAGTGCTCTACTTAAAGGTGTATTTTAGAGTAGGAAAGTGAACTTACATTCGTTATGTTGGTGTTCTGTCTGGAAAAACAAATCAAAGCAACTAAGCAAATAGTGATAAAGCATGTCTCCTCATTCAGCAAATTAGGGCATTATGCAATGGATGGAGGGGTTGTATTTCAAAAGTGCTTGTCCTTTTTTTAGGGTCTTTTCTGCTCAACTTTGACTCGACAGACATTGTATTCAGGGAAGAAGATTAATTTACAGCTAGAAGACACTTTTACACCGTATCATGTTGTTCTTTTTCACTAGTGGGGTAACTGTTCAGAATATTTGTGTAATCAAATTCCAATCAATATTCCCTGTTAGATGTGTTAGAGAAATGAAGACAAAAAAGTATTTCTGTGAATGGCTTGAGGCCATGGCTGTAACAGTTGTCACTGGCTTGAAGTTATGGTAAAACTGATGTGCCCTTGTTAGTATTATCAATGTTTGGAAGAAGTGAAGCAAGCGATGGGAAATGAGCTTTGTCTCTGTGCAGGCAGACTTTTAAAATAGGAGACAAAGAAGGATTTGCAGAAGAAAAAATAGGAAAGGAAATGTCAAAGGGTAAATGTTTTCTCCTGTATTATCCCTTGCTGTGGTTGGAATGAGAGAGTATAAGAGCAATAGCTTGGACACATACTTCTCCAGCCTTACATGCAAACTTCACTGGCCATGACCAAAACAGTGTCTACAAAGAAAACCAGTCTGGGTTTTCAAAACAAGGAAGTCTGGTTGCAGTGTTCAAGCTTGTGTAACCTGACATTACTCTGAATGTACTCTGAACAGGAGTTTGCTTTACTGATCTAAAAGACACTTGAAAAAATTTCCTGTTAAATCCAGAAGAGCAAATTCATCCAATAAAGGCCTATTTCTGAAAATTTTGACTATGCAAAATTAGTCTGCAATGGACCTTTCAAATAACCCAAAGGGAGGATGGGAAACTGCCAAATTCATTGATCCATCCCTTCAGGGCTGCAGTCAGACACGGTCAGTTTTGTCACAATGAATTTAACAAACAAAAAAAAGACAGAGTGTTTTTCTTTTAAATAGATACCTTAGAGAGGCATATTTGATTTTGACAACATCTTCAGTTGGAAGTTGTTTGCTGTGTAAATTAGACGTTCCAGGATACATGTGGTGATGTAAAACAGAGGATTACAAGACAGCCTTTGGCCTGACTGTTGTTTTACCTGCAGCTGACCTGCAGAGCCATGTCAGGAAGCAATTCCCATCGTGTCTGTCTTTTCTTAGAGAGCAAAGGTGGTATTTCCAGTCATACTGAAAATCAGCAGCAGCCTGTTGTCTGGAGACTGAGATACCGAAAGCAACAATAAATTTCATCTTTATTAAATGCCCACAAGGTGGCACTTGTCATCTTTTTACCTCTCTGAGAGCCAAATTTTTATCCTTTCATCAACACTAAGAAATAATACTAGATGTTTTGAAACTTATCTTAAACAGTAAGCTACCTGTGCTTTCATAGGGTATTTCCCCACCCCTCCATTAAACTACTGTCAAGAGAAAGAGAAAAACAACTGTGTTTTGCTTGAAATTTTACCTTAAAATTGAAGATCAATTTTAAAATATTTTGCTGTAAAGGATTTAATTTTTTTTTTATTTCTCATTACTTATGCAGTCATATGCCAGTATTTTATCTGGCAAAGAGGAGGATAAATGAATACTTGCTTCCCTTGCTTTGGTTAAATGAAAATCTAGAAATGAATGATTTGCAACCTGGTCTAATCACTTAGAGGATGAGTTCATTTCACTGCAGCAGTGCTTGTGATAAGCAAAATATTACTTCTTAAAATTTCCCATCATTCATAAAGAGGCAATAATAGTAGACCTGCTCATAAAAGGCATTGAACTCTGGCTATTTTCAGTGGATCTCTCATTCAACCCCATTAGAAGCATTCCCACAGCATTTACTGTTGCCAGATCAGACGTTTGTAGAAACAGGATGGCAGTGTGAGCCATTTTTTCTTTCCCCCTCAAGACTGATGTAATTATCAGAGCATGCCCTTCTTTAGGTCCCTTCACTTTTGCTGAGTGTGCTTTCTTGTCTCCCCCTTGGTCACATCAGAGAAATGCCATTAGCCCTTGTAGCTTTCTGGGGCATTGTTCACACTTTCTCTTAATCATTTTTTCGCCAGTGATAATTGGAAACCTAATTGTACTTTTTTGGAGTGGTAAAAGCAAAAAAAGCATGAGAGGATGAAAGAGCAAATAAAAATAAGTTTTGTCCTATTAAAAATTCATGGGGCACGCGTGTGTGATGTAGTGCCTTGCAGCTGAAGGGATGCTTTCATTATTGGTGCCTGTTTTCAGTGATTTGCATCTTTCCCTTAGATTGTGTTTTACTCTTGTTCTCCTCCCAGATGGGAATGCCCCTGCAAAAAAGAAGAAAATACATTGAACTCTTTTCTTGCTTAGGTAACTCAAACATCATTTAATTTTAGAAGTCCAAATCTGGCCATGTGCATTTAGATTTATGGGCATTGAGAAGAGCAGCTAGCTGTGCCAAAGGGCAAGGCAAAGGAGTGGAACCTTGTGGAAGAAGAGTTGTCACTGGTGACTGTTGCCTCTTTCCACAAGCGTGGGCATGTCCCTGTGGGTGGATGGCTTCGGTGTGGAGTGCCTCTCTTGTGTGCCAGCTTTGCCAGGGCTGCCCTGGGAGCAGCTGGGTGCGCTCGAGCCGGCTGCCTGTGGCCTCTGCCTGCACATTGCCATCCCCTGGCCAGAGACAAACCACGGAAGCTGGCAAAAGCTCCTTTTGGACCTAGAGGCAGTTTGTGGTCAGACTGGGATTTAGTTGGCATTTAGCAGCTGCCTCACGCCAGCTCCCCACCACGGTGGGTTGTGTGAGCAGCAGGATGGGCACAGAGCAGGGGATGCTCTGCTGGGAGGGTTAGTGTCTGCACACCACTGAGGTGCATGCTGAGCTCTAACACCTGCCAGCATGTTGAACTGGATGCCTGTCTGATGTCTTTTCCCTGCTTGGAGAAGGTGGAGAAAATAAATGGTGGTTTGTTTGAAGACTTTTGCACTGAAGCTCCTTGCAGGACTGGTGTCTTAGGAAGAGCGTTGATACATCTAAAAGTTTTCAAAGCATTTTATTTTTTCTTAATTCAAAGGAAATTGTGTGCCAAAGATAGCAATAAAGAAGCATCAAAGACTCAATAACATTCTAGAAGTATCAGTCATCATTGCTGAGTGACATACAGAAATGTGGTGCTTATTGCCTGTGGTGTTCTCAGCCCTGTGGGGATCTTCCCATAAACAAAGGAAATTCTGTGATGCCCTGGTTGTTAAACCCTAAGCATGTTCCACATGGTCCCAGGCCATATGTGCCATCAGGTTCTTGTCATTAATGTCTTTGTTTTGGGTCACTAATAGAACAACATAACATTTGGGTTAACATTTTTTTATTCAGTAACTTCTAAACCTCAACCTTTTTTGTAAAATAACAGTATAAGAGGTTTTGTTTAAGAGAAAAGGAATATTCCAAAAAGTTAATGTCATGTCTTTAAAAATGTGCTATAAGCCCATGCAAGATATTTGGGTGAGAAGTAGTTTGTTGCCCCTTTGCTTTGGGAAGGTGAAGGCAGAACAGGATTGAGCCAGAGGGTCATTTCCCTTTTTCTATTCATGTGAGGGACTTAAATGCTGAAAAAGTATTTGTTTCTAAGAAAACATTTCTTGCCAGGTAAGAAAGCCTGACCACAGCTTTCTGTTTTGTTGTCAGTGGGAGTGTGAGTGACAGTGAAGTGCAGCTCTCAGTGCCTTGGGCAGCTGTGTGTGGCACCCTGAAGCCAGGGTAGGGCGGGCTGGTTCTGCAGGACCTGGTGTAGTGGGCAGCAGCCATGCGTGTGACACTTGCTCTTTGCATCAAGGTCCTGCTCCTGCCCACCCCCATCACAGACTGTCATTTCACTCACTGCCCCGGGTAGCAGAGGGGTGCAAAGAGCCTTTGCAAAGAAAGGGGCATCCCAAGGTTTTGTCTAGGAGCAACGAAGGATGTTTGGTGTGTGTCCCTGACTTCTTCACTACACATGCTATAGACAGGGATGGTTTGGTGTTTTCTGCACCTTCCACCCTACTGCCCCTCTCCAGAAGTTGCCTGGCATCATCTTCCCCTCCTGCTGCCAGCTGCACAGGGACTTCTGCAAAATGCTTCCAGTGCTGCTGCAGCCAAGGATCAGCTTCTCATATTTACCCTGAAACCATGGAGTTGCAGCCCATCTGTTTCAGTGCTGCTGCCTAGGGCAGTGGCTGTATTCATCCTTCAATTAACTCAGTGCTGTTTGAGTTTTATTTTGGTTGGAGTGTGTAAAAGCCCTCACTGCTAGGGCCTGCTTGGCTGCTGTTGAAAACATTTTGTGATGAGCTTAGTTTCTGAAACGCTGTTGGCACTTATACTCTGAAAAACAGAGATGAAATGACATTTTCTGTTCAACTGTGCTGTTTTTTGTGGCTTAAGAATATCACCAGCAAATAAATTATGGCTTTGTTTCTCTATGTCAAGTGATTTTTTTTATATGCATCCTTTAGGCATAGAGAAAGTGCTAATAAAGAAGATCGGGAGGCTGGAGACAAATTTTCTAGAAGTTGCTTTTCAGGCACAAAAAGGAGTCTGTTATATGGGTCAGCAAATGGCCACATCCACTGGGCTGGTCATGAATCTCTCCAGAATTTAATTTTTAATACATGCTGCTGCCAAACAAAGCAAGATTAGCATCTTACAACACACGCTTTCTGGTTAGTGCCTAGCTGTAGCTTACAGAAGAATGTTTATGCTTTTTGCATCTTTTCATATTTGTGACTTATACCTTTCTTTGGTCCTAGACCAGTTCAGAGCATGAAATCAGACTTTTTTTTCTGCTGATCATGTTGGTATTTGGTCCACATGGCTGAGAACTGGCCTCTTCCACAAAGTTCCCCACCTGAGGCCTCACCTGTATTCAATAGAGATATTATCAAATAAAAACCAAAGGTTGGGGTAAGAGCTGCTGTCTCAGTAGATAGATGATTATTTCCTTCCAGACAGCATTAATCTCTGATGGTAGAGATGACCAAGGTGCGGGTACTGACATCCTGTAAAAGAAAACTAAAACTGAATTCTCTACAGGAAATGTCTCTGTAAGTCCTACATTGCTTTATGGGATTACCATGCAGAGTTAAGCTGCTGCTGCTCCTCTACCCTTGAACTGGCTGATCTTCGGTGGGGACAGAAGCAGCCATTTCAAGCAGTGGTAAACATTTTTATTCTTTCTTTATAAGGAATACACTAAGACAAGCACTCTAAACAGTTTGTGGCAATAGTAACAGTTTTCATATCTGCAGTTAAAATGTATACTCTGAAAGTACTGCAGTTGTCCAAATTTATATAGTGGATAAAATAGGAGTGGGTAAGAAAGAAACAAAATAACATAGGGAAATGCTACATTGTAATGTCACAATTAGTCACATTTGAGTTTATGGAAAATCTGAGATGTTCTCCTTGTGTTTGTGCCTGTATGTGAACTTCTAAATGTCTCTATGGTTGTCTATTGGCAGAAGTCCATTTCTGTGGAAGTACTTCTGATGGTCAGTCTATGCTTTTCAGTTCTTAATTGCAGGTGTTTCAACTGCTCAAGATGCAGTTTCCTTTTTTTGGTTTTTTTTTTTGTGAATTGGCTTGCTCAAAGAAGGGCATTCTGGGCCCAGAGAGCAATGCTCCTGCCACTGTGACCTTTCTGACTGTTGCCAGAAGCTGCCTGTTGTGCTGTTCTGGGCTTTCTATCTCTGTTTTCTCTGCATTTAAGCAAATTGCAAGGAATCTTGGAGTGGAGTAGAGATGAGATGAGACAAGATGGCTTGAGAATGAGATGCTGAGCAGATAGAGTGGGATAGATAGGTGAGTCCTAACAGGACAACACTGGGAAGCAAACCAAAGCACTGCTCAAGGATGGGGGCAGAGGTCTTGCATGCAGGTGGAGACTGCTGAGGCTGGGGGAAGGCAAAGTCCTGGAAAAGAGAGGAGTATGTTGTGAGTAAAGAGGATGATGGTAAGCAAGTGCTGAGTATCCAGAATTTCTCCTGTGACTAGAATATAAGGAAACCAAAGACAGATCTTCAGGAAACATTGCACTTCTGAATGCAACAAAGTGAGAAAGGATAAGCCACTTGGATCATACTCAGGATTCTACGTATATGAACTGATGGCATTAAATACTGCTCGTACAAACTGCCAAAGTAAGAACAAACAGTATGTCTGAGTTGCTTGGAGTAAAGTTGGTGTAACAACACGTGTCAGAAGCTTTATAGAAAGCTGAAGTAAAATGTTTACTGTCTTACATGGTAAATTTGGCTTATGGGAAATCTGTGGTTTTTACGTACCTATCATCTGTACTGTGTTTGTAGCCCAGCTAATTCTGAGGGAAAGTATCTGTCAGCTTGAAACTGGTCTCAGTTTTAAATTGCATTTTATGTACATGGACAGTGTCCCTGATCTAAAATGTCCTTGTTGATGAGAGTGCCTTCGTACTGGTGAAAATCTGACCAGTGCTGGTAGGATCGTGCCTGGATAGAGCTGGTAGCATCAGCTTATGTATTTATGGTTTCCCTAGTGCTCTAGACCTTTGGACAAGAGTAGCTTTAAGCTGAATTGCATCTCACTTAGGCCAGAAAAGACAGTTAAGTTAGAACCTGATGCACAGCTTGTAGGAAATTATTTTATCCTGGAAATATTTAGCAGAGCTGAGTTACTGTGAAAAAAATCTAAGAACTGACAGTGTAGTTTATTGCGTTAATTAGAAAGTGCAGCAGCATTAGTGAGAAAATGTATTTTGGGTTCCACATTTTCTGTGGGTTTTTTATCATGCCTGTAAGTGCTTTTCAGATGCCTAATTTGAGATACTGTATGTGGAAGCCTGTACTATCTGAAAATCAAACCCTTTTCCTAATAATGAATTTCTGAATACTTTTGGTGTATTAAATGGAACCACATTGGTTAACCTTAGTTAACAGGTAACTAATAGACAGAGCTGGTGTTTATGCTTATTCTATTTCATCTTTTGCAGTAGTATAGTTTTAGTAATAGAAACATTCTTGCTCAGAAACAAGCACTACAAACCCTCTGCTTCACTGTTTCACTGCACTTGTGTTTGCTACTACACTTTTTTTAAAAAAATCACAATAGAAATGACCTTTTTTCATTACCTCGTGTGGGAGGGCCGGAGGGTATTCTCACACTGTAAAGGCAATAAAGCTCACCGACAGATATTTTTCTTACAAAATCTTTCTGCACAGCTGCATAACATAAATCATTCCTTCCCATTTCTGAATGTTAGCTATTTCTTGTATGAAAGTAACTGCTGTTCTTGCCTGACTTTAACAAGGTTTGAGGTTTTTTGATTGGCACAAATATTGTCACTTTTTAGTTTTATAACCACAATGCCCTTAGCTGTAACAATTGCATGGCTTGAGTGTGAGCAAATATAGGTTAGACTGCCAAGATGTTTGTATTTTCATAACAGTCAGCTCATATTTTAAAAATACAGTGTGTGTTGTCCTTTACTTAAATTATTTATTTGTGAATTAAACTAGTGCATATATTGCCAAAACCCAAAGTATATCAAAAGTAAATTCAGGTGGTGGTGTAAGAGTTGTCTTCTGGGACTAAAACCATTATTTTTACTTAAAAATTTTGCCCCCTTTCCATGTGACATTGCATTGCTAAGGGATCATGTTACAATGCTTCTGGAATGAATCAACTTGCACTGCCTTAATTAAAGGTATCAAAGTAGGAATGAATAACCCTGGCTGCATCTGTTGCTGCTGATTTGCTTTTACTAGCGCAGCGAAGCACGAGCTGCTTAAGGTCTCTCTGTAGATTCAAGGTGTTCCTGCTGATCTGCAGGACGTGGTAGAGCATCTGCAGGACTTGCAAAGATCAAACCCCATCATATTCAGGGGGATGGATGGCAGTTTAACTGAGTGCTGCCTTAATAATAAAGTCATAATGAATTGTGTTTATAAAACCCACTGCCACCAAGGTGGTCTGCAAGGACTGCACCCTCTTCAGGCGTAGAGCTAAAATATGGAACAAAATTACAGTGCAATCAGGGCAGGGAGTGTTCTGGAAGGATCTGGCAAAGTCTGTGCCAGTTAAACTGGAAAATACCTCCTTCCACCAAGCTCTAGTTTAGAGATATTTGACATGACTATGTGTGAGAGATGGACTACAGCAAGTATCTGAAGAAGACAGATTGCTTACTCTAAGGGGAGGCAAAGCAAAATCTCAGCTTCAGGCTCAGTTTTGCAGGCCTTAAGGACTCTCAAGTGGAGATGCCACTCAGGCCAAAATTCAAGCAACAGGTTCCCAGGTTGCTTGATCTTTACGTAACGTTATAATAAAAGTGTAAGTTGCTGTTTTGTTGCATGCAGCAGGTATTTCCAGTGAGCAGACGATTGCCAGCAGAGCTCAGGCAGGAGCGCTGCAGTCAGAAGTGGCTTCAGGCAGCAAGGCTGGTTGTGTGGCTGGCTCAGCTTGTGCCCCTGTGGGGTAATGAGGATGGAACAGTTCTCACCAGCTCCAGGGCAGATAAGCACAGCATCTTGCTGAAAGCCTCAGTGACTTGTGGCATCAGTACTGAAGCTGGAGTACAGAGCAGTAAAACAGTGGATCAGAGCTGAAGTTTGCAACATAGCCCTGAGCTCAAAATGTCAGATTAGTTGTCAAACAAGTCATAAGGGTGACAGGACTTACAAGACACTGGGATNTTTTTTTTTTTTTGAGAATTAAAATCTTGGAGTAGAAATGTGTTGGTATTTTTAATATATACTAACTACTTCCAAAAAAAGCTTATACTCAGTATGAAAAAAGCTCCCTTCTTTTTTCCAAAGTACTTCGCCATCTTTGCATACTCTGATTTTATTTTAAGGGTTGTTAATTGCCATCCAGAAGAGGAAAAATCTAACAGCAGGAATAAGTTGAAGGAAACCCATTTATTGGAATATAAATTTTTTTATATATATATATAT
>VZSE01009823.1:701949-746653 GCA_013398275.1 Promerops cafer | reverse complement strand
TATATATATGAAAGAAAAAAATCTTTCAGGTGTAGTTGAAAATGGAACTTATAGATGTATTCATAGTAAAATAATATACATTCTCCTTCCTCCTCACAGTATGCTGCCTTCTGATCTGCATGTTTGCCATTTTTCAGATTTGTTTCTATAGTTTTTATTCTAGCTGGATAAAGAAAATACCTTTTCACATTTTTAGTTTAAGTAAAAAGGGGGAAATTTTAACAAGTTGTTCTATAATAGTAAAAAGTAAGTTTAGAACCTAGGTGCAATATTATCTTAATAATTCTGCAAGTGCTTCTGCAGGTTTTTTCTGTGATAAAATGTTTCCTATGCAACATTAAGATTTTTTGTTTTCTTTCAGATACTGATGAATACAGACCACCTGTTTGGAAATCTTACTGTAAGTATCTCAGCATTTTGTGCTTTTTTTCCAAATCAGAGCTGAAAAAGTTTCAGCTGGATGCTTTAAAAGACTCATTTCTCTTTTCATCAGAATGTGAGTTTAAGAAGCATCAAAGCGGTTCACCTCTGTTTAGAGATAGGTGCAGATGAGCTGCCCACAAGGACAAGTTTATTTAGAGGAACATAGTTTATTTGGAGGAGTCTCTGCCCCTTATTATCATGCATTGTCCCACTCCTGCTTGGTCTTGCTTATAGTGGTTTGTGCCTGGACCAGGGCATACATAAAAACTCCATTCATGCCTTAAAGTTGGTATCCTTGCAAACTTCTAGGGCTCCTGTGATCTAGTGCCTTGCATCACTAGAGCTGAGCTTGAGCTGGTGAAGAAAACTCAAAATAAATTGTTTTCTTCAGGAATGCTGATGCAGTAAAACGAGAGCATTTCTTTGGCCTGGTGTGACAAATCACAAGCAGGTTTTTAGAAGCCCTGACTAGAAGGGCCTGGTTTGCTACCAGCCTGCCCGTGCTCTGCAGTTCTTGCTGTGTGTGTGCCCTAGCCCAGGGGGAGCTGGCCTTGCAGGCTGCCCTGGTCAGGTGTGCAGGGCAGCAGTCCGGGTGCCTTGCCCTGAGATCAGAGTGCCACTCTCTTGGGAAACTTCACAACTTGCTATTTTTGTTTCAAAAAAACAAACTCAAACCAAATGCACAAAAAGGCAAACAGCCCTTTTTAAATGCAAAATAATTCCAAGTAAAGGAATGACGTCATATTTGGATGTGCAAATGGACATTTAGGGACATGGAAGAGAACATGAGAAATATGTAAAAGAGCATCGTAGCTTCCCATAGTGGCTCTCCTATAAATTCTATTTCTTTGTAGATAGAAAAGCCAAGATGTGGGACATTTTGGGACTCGAGGAACCACAGCAAGAAAGAAGAGTCCTCTGTGAAAAGCAGATTTTGAAAACAGACTGTTTGTGTGTATAACACACTTAACAATTTAGGGATGTCAGACTTACATTTGCATTACTTTGTATATATTCAGCTTGGTGTCTTTAGGCTGGATGAAGGGATTTGCTCGTAGCAACATTTCACATTGTGAAAATGCTTGCTCTCTATAGGTTGAGGAGATTTAGCACTTGAGAAAATGTAGTTACTTTAAAAGATTTCAATCCTGCTGTGGGAGACTTTTTAATCAGAGATATAGAGTTAAAGGCTAGGTGAGAACCATGGTTAGAAAGAGAGCAAGTGTAAGAGGGCAGATTCGATTATTTTTCTCAGTTCTGTACCTTCTGTGAACTCAGGCAACACTGCTTCCTTGTTCAGTTTATTCCACAGCATAATCTCTAAGAGGGAGGTTGAACCTCTCTAATACCAGATCTTCATTGGCAACTTGACAGGAGTGAAAGCCTGGGCACGTGCAAATGTGTTTGCAGCCACTCTCCAGCATGGTTCACAAGTATGGTTTGTGTGCACCCACTCTCCTACAACATGGTGGTTTGCCTGCCATGGTGAACCTTCCCATGGTTCAGAAGTCAGCTCTGAATCCCACGGTTTCATTAGATTTCTGTCTCATGGCAGACAAAGAGCAGTGTCTTGTTTGACTTCCCTGGCAATAATTACAGCAGGGAAAATGGTGTTGAACAGTTTGAATTGCATACGTCAGTTGGAGGAGGAGGGATAGGAATCCTGCTTTGTAACTTAGCTAGTCAGCCTGCTCTGCTTCTTACTGGAAGAGGAGAAGGGTATTGCCATTGGTGAAAAAGAATTTCCTTTCAGAAGATCTTTTCAGCCTGGCTTGAAGTAAGGTGGAAAATAGTTCTCAGTTTTCAGCCAGTTTCTGTGGAGCATGCTGATTGTGGGTCTCCTCTTTTGTGAAATTCAGAAAAATTTTAACTTGCTCTTTAATTTTGTTTTTTTTCCTTTGAACTTGGCTCTGCAGTTCTCAGAAATAGGTATGGACAAAATCCAGTGCCATCAAATACAGCTTTTACAATAGAAGCTAGGGACTCTACATGCTGGCAATATAAATGGTTGTGCTATGTCTAAAATTATAATTGCACTTTTATATACCAGTGTGCCGTTCTTCATCACTTGCAAAAATCGTTTTTGTATTACCCAGCATGGAAATGACTGATTTTAGTAGCAACAGGAAAAACCATTAGGGTTTTTTTATTTAGAACAAAGGGAATGGTTTTTTCCAGTTTATGTTATGATTCAGTGATCATTGGGCATCTTGCCATTTTCTCCATTTCCATGTAGGTTGACATATAAATACAGCATTTGCAAGTGGAAAAGACTTGGGATCAAATGAGAGTCGTAATGAAGTCAAATTGTATTGGTTAAATTAATGTATGGTCTTATTATCTGAAGAAGGTGATAGCACAATGTAGACCTTGGTATTCATACTAATGATTGAAATATAATTTAATTTTAAAATATTTCAATTCCAAATGTCCATTTTGCCATTTCTAGTGTACTATTGAAATACTAACCTAGTGTTGACAGCCTCATTTTGAAGGTGACTTGCCAAACCAGATTCAGTTGGCATAGAAGTTGAAAGTCATTCCTTTGGTATTATACTAGAAAGTCTGCACATACTAGTAGCATTAAATTTACATCTGGTTGCAAAGATCTCTTGTGGCTTCATGAATCTTATTTTAAAGATAGAGAAAAAGGAGGAGGGAAGACACAAATGTAAGTAAGTGTATGTCGTAATTTGGGCCTTAGGTATTTTACTCCGCTACTCAACTCGTTATGTCTTTAGATCTGCAAATGCAAAGGCTATCTTTCTCTTTCTTCTGAAAGGTCCTCACTGAGCAGTGGCAAAGGCAGAGAGTTTGCAGAGAATCACTCACAGCTCTGAGTGATTCTTGTGAAGACTTGACATATTGCAGGTGACTGGGTGTGTGCCCAGCATAGTAGGATTGGGCTCCGTCTGCTTACTGAAGAAAGTCTGACAGCAGCCTGATTTGACATAAAATGAACTTTAGTTTGTGTTTATGATGATTCTTTTGCTGATCTGTTTGTTGGAACTTGTCTGATCTCACCTAGTTATTCCATATTACTTGATCAATTCATTGTAAAGAAAATCAATATCCTGCTTTGGCTTGCAACATCCTATTTTTCTGACCGCTTGTTGGTAAATTTTTATATCCTTGGTATCCTTGTGTTAAACTTTGCAGAAAGTCTCCTTTATTTAGACCGCAGTGTTTAATGTTAAAATGCCTAACTTACACAATGAGTCTGTATTAATTAGAATTTAACTTCTGCCTCCTCCCAGTGTATCAGTTGCAACAGGAAGCTCCCCATCCTAGAAGAATAACCTGCACTCGTGAGGTAGGTATCACAGTGTTCAGTTTTACACAGTCCAGTAATTCCATGTCTGTACTTAATTGTGTCCAGCCCAAAGGGTGGTTCCTTGGGACACTTTGTGCTGTGATTAGAGTGAGTAGCCTTGGGGCACTGGTACTTGGAAATCCATTCATTCTAAAATGGAATTTAAAGCATTTTGATGTGTATCATCATTTACTGAGAATCATTACTACTTTTTGATTTTAGACACATGGAAACATACATTTTCTCCTCCTTTTCTCATCAGAAATTCACAGAAGCAAGAGCAGAGCTGTACAGGGGAACTGTGCACCTGTTGGTACAGACACCGCTGCTAGATGTGTGAAATAAATCAGCAGAGGGAAGACTAAACCCTCCCCTGGTGCTGTTGTTTGAGTCATAGTACTTAGGCCTCATTAATAGCAAGAGCTAGGCTATGCAGAGGCACAGGCTTTATGGACTGGAGTGGTAACAGTGGGATCCCATCGACAGGCAGTGATGTGGAAGCACCTGCTCATGGCATCAGCTGCTGAGGTAGATCCCACACTGCCCCCGTGCCCTGAGCTGCCATCCAGCAGAGCAGCACCTCTCCAGGGCTGTGGTGCTCGAGGGTTAGGCTGACACCAAGCCTTGGTGCCAGCAGGATTTAGTCATAAATCTACATCCATCTTGCAGCTTCACTGGAGAACCTGGGAAACATTAATTTCAATTTCAAAAATGCTGAAATATTAGGCAGTATTACAAAACACAACTCTTACTGAATAAATGGAAGTTATTACAGTGCTGCAATAAAATTTTGAGTATTTTTATCATGTGCCAAGTGAAAGAAAATTAATCTTTGAGGTATGTTAGTTGCTTGGACACAGTATTAAATACAGAAGGATGTAGCACTCTCCGGAAGAAACATTAATAGCTTATAATTTAGATCACAAGGAAGATTACTTGAACAGAATTAAACAAGCAGTTCTCTGTCATTTTTTCAAAAGTCCAACTATGATTCTGTGAAGTAGTCTGTCAATTTTCAAAATTAAATGTAGAGATTTATCAGAAGTGAAGTACTGCATTTAATGGAAGCACTTGTTTCTCTCTGTTAATTTGATATTTCTAAAAAAAGGTGTAGCTGTAACTTACTTCACTTAAGCAAGATATAGCTATAGGAAAAAATAATACATGAATTTTTCAAGAATTATAGCCAAAAGTTTTGTTTTGACAAAGATTTCTACTGTTAATGAGCATCCAAGCAGAGGTATTCCAGTTAAAACTGTTGTGCAGGTATCTTAGGTACATCAGATAAAGTTGGATGGAAATTTGAAGGAAAGATAGCTACAGAAAGTAAGACCCAAGCTGTGAAAAAATGGAAGTTTTTCTGGTTTTTTCATTCCCATTGCAACATTATTAAGAATGTTCTGTTCTATTTTGAGTGTTCTCTATGATAAATTTTTTCATTACATTAATATACAAAGTATCTGAAGTCTTGTAAAAGCTTAGTATTACAATACAGGCTTACGATTCAGAGTGCTCACCTGGACAGGATAAAGTATTTTTTTCCTTGCCTCCAATGGATTGTGCTTATTGTTGTGAAGTGCTGTTGGATAGTTGCTTTTTCCTTCCTCTCCTCAGAAGTATTTCACTGGGGGAAGAGGTGGTAGCATGTGTGTGGTTATGTGTGCATAGGCATATTGTAAAACCTTCACAAGATTTTTGGTAGCCCTCTGACACTGTTCCTTGAGGTGCTGGCATTATGCCTGTATAATCACTGTAGCCTTTTATTTTCTGAGCCTCATCTCTGAGTCCTGCTGTTGTTTGCACCCACAGTGACAGACTTACAGTGTAATGCTCATAAAGCTGCCTGACTCTTGTGGTGAGGGGCAAAAATTTTTCTGTTTCTTCAGTTAGATGCTTTGGGGATCTCATTTGTGAATGTTTTGATTCCCACAGAATTAGAACCTTCATTTTTCTGTATATATTTTAAATTTTTTTAAAGAAAAAAAACCAAAATAAAAACAACAAAGACATGAAAAACCCCAAACCAACCCATAACTGAAAGTACCAGCACAGTTAAGGAAATCATACAATGCTTAACATGACAACTGTAATTATTTTGTAATTATTTGACTGCACAAAGTATATGTACTCTGTAGTCAGGGAGAAATTGTAAACTGATGAAGGAGTCTGGGATATTCAGTAAGATATGTTGGCATTATATCCCAGGCTAGTTTGGCTGCAGAGAAGGCCGTGGGGGTCTTTTGTTCTAGGTGGTAAGAACTCACAAGCAAATTCCATACTAAGTTCTTCTTCACAGTATTTCTTAGAATACTATTTGCTAATCCAGCCAAATAAGCAGAGATATAAATGTGTATTCAGTATCTGAAAATAAAAAATTTTTCCTGCCTCTAGGGTGATGGAAATTGTTCAGCTATTGATCAGATACACGTTGTCCTCTTTTCAGAATAGAACAAGAAACTTGCCAAATATAAAATCATCTGTGTAAATCTTCAAATACGAATCACACTGACTACTACAACTTTCTCATCCTCATTTTCACTGAATTTAAATTCTGTTAATTGGAAAATTATATTAGCTCTGAGATAGTTAATTAAAAAGTTGGACTGGTTTACAAAGGAAAATTTGCTATGGGTGAGTGGTGGCCTCTAGCCTGTTACAGTCAAGGGGGGATTTGCAAAAGTATCACAAACAATCAGAACATTGCTAAGTCCTGTCATCAGTGGAGAAAGAAATGCAACACCTTAGTGTCTGCAATGTCATATTTCTATGAATTTATTCCAAAACAAGATTATGACACATGAAAAACTTTAAGTCAGTGTACAACTATCCCTGTGTCAGAGTGAACAAAAAAATGAGACATTCTGTGTTTTAAAACAGCTTCTTGAACTCTGCAGAGTAGATCTGTGTCGCACCATGAACATTGATGTAGCAACTGAGAAATAAAAGCTGCAGATTTAGAAACTAGTGAGAATAGAAGTAATTAACACAAAACTATGAAAGAATTAGTCAGGTATTTAGCTGCAGAACAGAGCTTATTAAATACACATTTTATCATTGAAGAATTAGTTTATTTTAAAAAAGTTGTTCTTGGAAGCTTATTTTTCACTAATAAAGGTAAAATTGAAGAAGTACATTATCAGTGTGCATTTTCCTACTTCTGCATTAATTCTTTATAATGCAGATAGCAGTTTTTCATTTTAAGTGTTGAACAATTTGTGCAGCTGAACTGATTTGAAGTGAAAATATATTCAGCAAGCAGTAACTTGTTAACCTTTCTCTCTGGTCTCAGCCTCTCCTGCTTGTGTTGGGCTTTGTGATCTGTTCTTTCTCAGCTGGGTTTCTATTAGCAGCCATGCATGAGTCAGTGGGGAGCAGAATCTTTTCCTAAGTGGTTGAATTATTCAGCTGTATAAACAAATTCATAAATATTAGGAAGAGAATTTTGGTCCTGAGAACATCAAAGAGGTCAGTGGGAGTGAACAATATGTAATTTGGTGAAGTATTAGCACATAAATTGCTCTTCTTTCCTTGTTGTAATCCACTTGTTGACAAAAGCAGGAGTGATGATTAGGGGGAAAAGCACTTGTTAAAGAATAATTGGAAATCACACCATAAAAAAACTCCAACCCTTGATTTCATGTGCAAAGGCACACATTATTCAAGTGCTGATACTGAGAGGTATATTCAACAGAATGACCTACTTAACTTGAAATGCTTCTCAAATACAAAGAATTCAAGTTTCTGCTCTGCTACACCAGTTTCACATCAGAGCAACACACAGATCACTGGAGGTAGGCTGAAGTAAAAAAAGCATTGCATTCATTTGGGATTTTTTATTGTGAAGGTGCAACAGAGCCGAGTCTTTTAATACTCCATGAGGTTAAAGTTGATGATTCTATAACATTCTAAGGTTATTTGACTTCTGCATGAAGCTTGCATGCAAATTATAATGTTGTTTGTCCAATTAATACTGTATTTCCTCCATGAAATTAGTATTTTTTGTGCATATAATCTTATATACACGTGTGCATGCATAGGCATATTTAGGGCAGCCTTGACTGATATATGAAAGCATTGCATGAACAATTTAAAATAACTATATGAAAAAATACATAGTATGGAGGTTATTAAAGTCACTGGCTTTTCCTGTCCTTAGGAGGCTTCATTCTAATTCAGTGCTAATAGTTACCAAGCCTGTTAAACAGCATCTCTGTGTAGTATTGTGAAAGTGGTCAAGAAAGACAGAATAGATGGGCATATATAATGCATATCCTTGTTCGAGCTGTTCCTAAAGGTGGCTGTATGTGCATGATATTGGACCAGGATGACTTTCCCAATTTCATGATAGCTAAGATCTTTTCCAAAGGAATGTCTACTATCAGGTGCTTGCCAAGTCTGCCTGATTCGTCAGTTCATAAATTTGGTTTCACACCTCAGTTTGAAAAGATGATAAATTAAGCAATAATGGATATCTTGTTGATCTGTGTGCTTCTTGAAGGTGTCATAGGGAGACCTTAATTTTTTCCCGTGGCCTCTGCATTAGTGTATACAAATAAGCACATTGAAAACAAATATCTCATGCTTTTCTTCCCCCCTTTTTTTTCCAAGTTAGAAGCAATTCTTAAAACCTTGCCAAGCAAACAGCAATAGGAAATTTTTCCTGTAAGTAAAAATCCTGAGAAGTCAAAAGGCAGCATTTGGCTGACCTTTGCTGGATACAAAGAAAAAGAAGCAGCTATGGCTGCCTGTACTCACACTCAGCAATGCTTTGGTCCAAAAATTCTGCCAAATCAGAAAAAAATTCTGCAGAGCATAATTACACTGTAATGTCAGCTATCAGCTTTAGCGAATAGGACTGATTTCTTGCTATCATCCCATTTTAAAATGTATTTCCTTTCTTAGGTGGGTTTAATTCCAGTCCAGATGTTTTGGTTTTGTCTCCTTAACTTATGGATGACAAACTGTGAAAGTTAGACTAATGAAGCTTCTGGACCAAACTGGTTTGGATTTCAGTGTTCATGTGCAAAGGGAGGATATGTGGGTGCCTGCGACTGTCATGTGTAGAATTAATTTGTAGAATACAGTCTGACAGGAACTTTTTGAAGTCCAAG
This sequence comes from Promerops cafer, assembly GCA_013398275.1. Classification (NCBI taxonomy): domain Eukaryota; kingdom Metazoa; phylum Chordata; class Aves; order Passeriformes; family Nectariniidae; genus Promerops; species Promerops cafer. The sequence continues at coordinate 737,806 of VZSE01009823.1, read as the reverse complement.
GAAACACAAAAGACCAAGAAAGCCACACCTGGCTTCTGGTTCCAGTGTAGTTAAGGATAAGAATAAACACTGTGTCGAAGTTGCAAAGGCTACAGTTGGTGTAACACCTGTCAGAAGCTTTATAGAAAGCTCGAGAACAGTGTTTACTGTTATATGGTAAATCTGGCTTAAAGGGAGTCTGTGTGGTTTTCTCAGTGCACACAAACTGTTCTGTGTATGTAGCCCAGTCATTCTGAGTGAATCAGAAGGCCCCTGCTGAGATCTGATGGAATTTTCTTGAAGTCTTAGTATATGTCAATATAGATGTCAAAACCCCTTAATATTATCGTAAATGTAAAAAGTGATGAAAAAACCCCCAAAACACAAATAAACAGGCAATAAAACTCAGTGAATTGAGGTTCCAGCTGCACTGAGTCATATGCAAGCAAAAAGTCCCCAATTTATACTGAAGTTATTGCAAGCTGGTAAAACTGATCAGTAAGAGGCAGTGTTAAGAGAAGTGGTTATTTTCCTTTTTATCTCATCATCCACCAAAATGACCAAGCCTACCTACAAATGCCTGGAAGTCCTGTGGAGGTTTTTTCAGATGCTTTGTTCCAGTCATCTGCCCGTTCACATTTTCAAATATTTGCACAGAGTATATTATAAATTTTCTTAGGATTTGCAAGTACTCTGAAGGTGCCCTGTCAGGTTACTAATCCATTTCTGAAGAGGAATGCTTTTGCTGATATAAATTTTCCAGATCTGTCTTATAAATTCACTGAGCTAAAGATAAAATCTCACTAGACAGACAACAAAATGTTATTCATGACAGGATTCTTCTTTTACAATTGCCCTAAACTGGTGTCTTGGCTTAAGGCTTTTAGTTAAGAATTGTTGCAAGTTTCTATGACAACAGCAATAAAATGCTTTCATTTCTTCTCTGTTTATGTTGCTATCTTCTTATTGAAGAAGTAGACTACAATTAACAAAAAATACCTAAGACCTGTCTTCATTTTTTTTAAATGATCCAGTCTCTTCAGGCCCTTTGAAAACAGGTATCACAGCAGTCAACTCAATTGCTGTTATAAAGGAAAAGGAAATATTTTAGAACATGATAAATCTTTCCAGTGATGGAATGTTTTTTCCAAAGTGATGAATCATTACAATAGATTTTTATTTGCTGGGAATGTGGAAGATTTTTTATTAGACTGTACATCAGGATGTATGTTGGTTTTTGTTGTTTTGGATATCTGAAATCTTTATACTTCACTGAAAAAACTGGAGAGAAGCACTAATATTAATAGGCTTTTTGTTGAAAAGATGAAAAAAAGAAACTAAAGTGACGTTCTGTGTTTCAGTATAGCTGGATTGTTTTATACTTTTGTCGTTCAGGTTGTATAACTGTTGACTTTTACTCCCCAGAGAGTTTCCCCCTTTAAATTTAGCAAGAAGGGATAACCTGGTGGTTTAGATTATTAGGTGATGTCTGTGAGATCTGCTGTTCCTCAGTTGGCTCTAAACTTCCTGGACAAATGAAGGTGCATTACTTCATCTAAAATAATTATCAGGCAGCTTGTACCCTGACACTCCTGCATGTTGTGTGCGTTTCCACCAAGCACAGACAAGGTGGACTTGCACTACATAACACATGCACACCTGCTTTTGAAGTCTTTTAGGTGATACTGCAGATCACACAGTTTAATGAAGTCAAGAAGTACAAGACTTAGGCACCTGATGATTTACTCAACCATTTGCCCTCACTCTGAGGGGCTGTGTAATAGTGGCTTTATTTCAGCAGGGGCACTAACAGCTCTGTGATGGAAGGTAACCTGTAAATTTAAGAGTTTCATAGATGTTTCACTGTATTAGTGTACTCAACAATATGGTGCACTTACATGCTTGAAATGCAAACTCATTTCCCCTTTCTGGCACTTTGTAAAAGGCGTATTTAATGCCATCAGTTTCTACATGCAGAGTCCTGAGGATGGCGTGATCCAAGTGGCTCATCTTTCTCACTCCATTTTAAGCCATTCACAAGTGCAACGTTTTCTGAAGGTCTGCCTTTGGTTTCCCTATGTTCTAATCACATGAGAAATTCTGTTACAGAATATTATGCCTGCACTTTCACATTACATCCCTTTCTGGCTTTAATACTGTATTGTAGACAGGGCACTTACTGTATAGCTTCTCTTGTTATGAAACATTACAATTTCTGTTGTTTCTTCTAGGTAGAGAACAGACCCAAATATTATGGAAGAGAGTAAGTAATAAACATCACTGAAAGTGGTTTATCCTGACATATTGGTTAATAATAGTTACAGAAAAGGTGTCAAGTGTTTAGTCTGTGCTCTTTATTTCTTCTGCATGTTTTACAGCAGTGTGTCTCACCATCAGATCATTATTACAGTGCCATCACTTTTGTCTGGCTAAAATTACAGCTGCAATTTCTGATGGATCTGGATATCACTGAGTGCTACTTTAAGTGAGAAAAACATACATAAGTTTCTGTACTTTCAAGGGATTGTCTTTTTCTATCTCCCTCTCCAGCTGGCTTTGCAAAATGTGTTTCTTCTTAGGAAGAAAAGATATTTGGATCCCAAGTGCAATATATGTTCAGTCTATATGTGTCTTCTGTTTCAGGTTGCTAATGCAAAGATGGTTAGATTTTTTGTGGAGAAACAAAGAAGATCTTACTCATGTTTATTTTGGTAAAAGATGTGTGGTGTTGCTGGGTTATTACATCAACAATTACTGAGATTACAGCAACTTGCTAAAATGCTAAAATCTCAGGGATTGCATAAAATATCCTCAAATGTTTCAAAATGTTTGATTGCATGCCACTAGCACAAAAGATGTGAAGCCAGCAGGAGAAAACAGATTTATTTCTACATATTAAATTGATAGATGCAGATTTAAAAACAATATACTTGTTTCATAGATATTCTTTCCTAGAAGCCTTTCTAAACCATTTGAAGTAACTTCAAATACAGGCAGAAAGGGAAATTAATTTAAACTGTAGATTCCTGCAAGTCAGTAATTTTTATGTTTGTTTCTTTTTAAAATACTCTGGTTGGTGCTTTTTAAAAGAAGATCAAAAGGTGATTTAAAAGAGAAGAGGCATACGTTTCAAAAAAATTTTTGCTCCTTAGATTCCATGGGATGATCTCAAGGGAGGAAGCTGACCAATTATTAAGTGTTGCAGAGGGAAGTTATCTTATTCGTGAAAGCCAAAGGCAACCTGGAACCTACACTTTGGCATTAAGGTCAGTAATTAATATTTCATTGTTAAATTTATAAAATATTCAAATGATTTTACTGTGTTGCTGACCTCAGATCATAAAATTCTTTGTGATTGTTTTAATTTTTTTTATTAATCATTATACTTTTTACCCTTGTTACAGATTTGGTATCTTTAACTTTCCCTGCCCCTTTTTGAAGTGCTAACATTCCTTATTGTTTGCACCATCAGGATAACAGCAATTGTGGTTTTGCTGGTGGGGCTTCATTTTGCCCTTTTCCCACTATGATACAGATGTGACCCCATGCAGATGTTGGGAGAGCAGGTGATCAAGAAATAAAAGGCATCTTATGAGTTCCCCTGACTGGTCTGCCATGTCCTGGCTAGGCAGCTGCTGCTGAAGAACACTTTGTTCTCTTTAGTCTCTTCACGGGATGGTAACAAATCAGGAGGCCTTTCTTGTCTGAACACCTGTTAGCTAACAGTGTTTGCAGATCTGCTTCTTCACCCTGCAAAGTTCTGGCAAGTGGGTCAGCTATAAATAAAAAAATTCACATAAAAAATAGTTGTATGTTTTAAATAGCTTAATTACTTTTAAGATATTGGGGTTATTTTGGCCTGTGCTGTACACCTAAGTACTCAGATGGGAGGTGGTGATTATTAGCAATGTTGTAAATCTGAGTGGGACAGAAAAACATTGAAGGGGAAGATGCAGTTACTGGAAGTTTTATATGGGTAGAATAAAATTATGATTAAAATAATAATGTCTTGAAATAATAGGTCGTGATGAATTAGTTTTTCAGGGGAAAAAAAGAGTATATTTTCACAGGACATTTGTTTCTGTAGTAATAAGATTTCAAGGAGAAACATTATTGACATTTACACTGACTTCCATTAACAGTGTAAATTTGGTATTTCTTATTAAAATAATACTCAATTTCATCATCTTCTGCTCTTGCAATATTCTTTTAAAGCTAAAAAGAAATCAGTTGTTGTAACACCTGGCTTGAAGGCAGAGCTCCCACCCCCTGCTTCCAATGGTGCAGAAGGCACAGGGCCTGTAGGCTGAGATGAAGCTGTTGAGCATCCTGTAGGATGTGTTGCTATGGGTTGTTTTCCAAATGCTCCTCCAGTCCAGCAAGTCAAAAGATGGCTTTTTTCCCAGGCTTGATGGTATCTCTTTCACACTGGAAAACCCCTTTGAAGACAATAAAATCAATTGTATACCAAATAGAGAAAAGAATGGATAGTTGTTAGTGATCAGTTTGGGAAAAGGTTTCAAATTATAGCAAAGTTGTTACCATTGATTTATTTTGACGAAATTCAGTGTTTGGGAAAACACATCAGAAACTGAAACTGCAGCATCCTGCAGCCATTTCATTATGTTTAAGTGCTGAATGACTTATGTATCAAGGGCATGGGTCCAGGTGGCTGCTTTCCTTCCCACAGCAGGTAATGCTCTGTTGTCTCACTGTTGGCCTCCAAAGTGTATGAATGAGGGTGTTAACTCTCATACCTCTGTGAACTGTGCTGATCTGTCTTCCACACATTGGAATTTTACCACTAGGATTTCTTTCTTAGCACTACTAGGCAGTGTAGCAGGAGTCTGTGTTTCCATTGACTGGAGGGAGAGTTTTGCTCAGTTTTTATTTTTCCTCTCCATGGAAGTATAAATGCAGAATATAACCATTAGCCAAAATGCCCACTGACTGTGTTTCTGACACTGTAGCCTCTCTTAAAGACTAGTTCCTTTCTGCAGTCTCTGTGCATCCTGACTGTGAGAAGTTTGCTGTGATTGCCATGATGAGTTTATGTAGTTCTATCATTTTTTGAGAGTATCACTTGTGTTTGGGTCACTACACTGCCAGATGGCAAAGACAGCCCTATCTGCAGTTTAGATAGTCCCAGCAGGAATTTAAGAATGTAATTTCTGTGGCCAAAACCGGAGCTTGTCAGTAGGATGGTATGTATGAGCAAAACTTTTCCAAGTTCAACAGAAAGCTTTGATTGAGTTCAGGGTCTCTAATTTCACCCTTTCTCTTCTAGCCATATGAACCAATTTGGTATTTTCATGCTAGGTTTAAGTGCCACTCTCTCTGAAGCAGTCATCTTAACTTTAAGACCACTTCAGTAAGATTTTTGCTTTTCCTTCTTTACCTTTGCTTTACCCCTTAGAAGGTGTGGGAGGAAAGAAAACTTGGTCAGCTGTTGCAGAAAAAAACAGACACTGAACAGATTCCAAGAATTTTATGAAGTTAACCCAGCAATTCTCTAGAGGTGCTCTAATTCTGCAATAACATAGTGACAAAAAATAAAATTAAATATCCTTGTTTTCTGATTGGTTTTCAGGCACATTTTGGTAAAAAAATGGAAGAAAGTTGAGTAAAATTTAGATTCTTTAAGGTACTATCAACTCTTGGCATAAATACTTGGTTCCCTCTGTGTTTCTGTGTATCCACTCAATCTCTCTCACTGTTTGTTGTCTGATGTGTCAGTCTTGGACAGTCTGCCAATTCTGGTTAGGGCAAATTGGAAACTGCCCGTGAAGCGCGGTTGCATCATGAAATCCCAGTTCATCGAGACACAGAAGTCTTGTGGCAGCTCTGGGTAGGAGCAGCTGATGCTGAGACTGAGACAGGTTTGTTTCCTGGCTTGTAGCTGCCGATGGTTCTGCTGGGGAGGCAGGCAATTCAGTGAGACAGACGGCCCAGCACGTCCAGCTCTGGCAGATGTCTTCTTCCTGTGTTTGTGTCAGCGTGCCTGGGAATCCTGAAAAACCCAGTGCATCCAGTCGTGAAGAGCAGTTTAGTGAAACAGGATCATATCCCTTCCTGTGGCAAGGTATGATGTCTCTGTAATGAAATGTTTCCAGTCATCTTTTCTGAAATGAAGAAGAACAAACTTTTTGTGATTGGTCCTGAGGACCCCAGCCAGACAATTCCTCAAATCATCATGGAACACTTTCAGTGTTACATTTGATTCCACCAGCTATTGTAGGTGATGTCCAAAATCTCAGTGTCCATACCAGCCAGGACTGCACATCCTGTTCAAGATGAACTGCACCACGTGTTTTAGTTCTTTGTTCTCTAAACCCTTCTAAATGAGTTTTTGAACTCTGTGAAGCATTAGGCTGTGGTGCTTTTATGGAACTAGCTTTAGTAGATCTAAAGATCATGTTCCTGAGCTGTTATAGCTACAGACATAGCCTAGCACCCCCTAAATGACCAAATATAGGACAGGAAAAATAATACTTTTTGCAAGCTTAAGCAAGGCAGTCAGCTGTTCTTAGTGTAATACTGTGGAATAATTAATTGAGTTCAAAGTGAAGATTTTTAATATATTTTCTTTGTAAGGTAGGGAAAGTGACTCTTACCCAAAAAACTTTTCCATTTTTAAAGTTGCTTTTGAGTTACTGTAAAATCTGCTTTCCACTTATATAACAAGCTGCATTTTGATCATCTTATGATGAGCTATTTTTGTCTACTTTCATCCATTATTGTGCAATTAATTTGCATCATGACTTTTTTAAAGGCAGACTACCTTTTAAATCTAAATTTGAAACAAAAGATGGTGGGGTTTTTTCAGAAAATAATTTTTTCAGAATTTGTAACAGAGGTAGAAGTATGTTCTTAAAGAAAAAGAAAATGATAATTTAAATGTTGTTTTTAAGTATAGAAGTTTAACTAAATATTCAGAGCTGTCCTTCAAATAAAATTGATGTTCAGAGCCTAAGAAGGCCTGTAAAATTGTGTCAGCTCAGATACCATGTAAAGGAGAATGAAGCATAAACACAACTGAGAGCAGCTTATCAGCACCCTACTATATTTAATGCCTGTACTTAATCATGGATGCATTCACCAGTCTTTACTAATTAATTAATCAATCAGAGAATGCCACTGAAAATGTTTTGCAATCTTGAGGTTTAAAAGAAATTACTAACGTGAGAAAACTATCATAGATATATATCTGTGTCCATACATATCAGCAAGTCTCTGTTAGAATAAAAATATATAAAATACTTTGTAATGCTAATTCAATGTTCCAAACAGATTCAAAGAATGAAAATTCCTAATTCACTTCTGGAGCTGTTAGATCTGCTCTTACATTTGGCAGAAGAGTAGTACATTGCTTAATGTTAAGAGCTATAGCAAATGACAGTAACAATAGATGTGGTTTGCAATGTAGCCTTTTGTGGTGGAGAGCTTGTTTAATAATTAGGATGAGGATCAAGAGGAAATGGGTAGAGAGTGTACTAGTGGTAGGCGTTGAAGTGTGATGGTACTGCATGTTCTTTTGAGCAGATAGCTGCTGTAGCACATTTAATTGGTTACCATGGTTTCCCTTCCTGCAAATTCTATTGTTGTGATACTGAGAATGAATTGAAATAAGGTTCTGCAGCATGGGTTTTTTTTTAAAAAAAACAGATAATAATGTGAGCCATGATTATGAGTCATGTTTTCTTTATGTTTGGGGGTTTGGGCACATTGAAGATTATGTAGCACCAGGAAAGAATTCTTCAGGTGAAATGAACGTCAAAAATTAGTAATCTTTATTTTAGTCAACCAATTACACGTATTGTGCAAATTCATACATACATTCTCAATCCCTAAATTATGAAATTTTGTTAAGAAACTAGCCACTGGCATTTTAAAAGGAGACTCAATGGGTAGGCTATTAGAGCATAATGCTGCAAATGAACCTTTTAAGTTTCAGAGGATGACTGCTTTGGAGCTGGATGCTGTTTATTTTCAGTGGGCTCTTTTGGGACACATGTGTAGTGCTGTTCCAGAACATGTGTGGATTGCTGTGGGATTAGTTATACATGTAGAATTCAACATCTGCAAAAGGCTTCTTGCATTCAGAGATTAAAACTGTTGATCTGCATTATGCTGAAAAGCCTTGTCATACATACTGGGACATGGGAGAGCAATTGGGGAAAGAAGAATTGTTTGAAACTACTTTCTACACAATAATAGTTCAATTATGTTTTTTGAATTATGAATGTATCAAAATCTGATCGTAGTTTATCCTGCATCTACAGCTGATCTATAAGTAGTCAGAAGGAACCCAGCAAAACAGTAGCTAACTGCATCTCTTCACTTTACCATGGTAACAGTATTCTGACATCAGGCTAGTTGGTAGGAAAAAATTATAAAGCCCATTTTAAAGACTAAACTTTGCATATCTGTGTATTTTTTTTACCTGATTTGCAAATGAAGTGATTTGCAATAGCAAAAATTGAATTCAGTTTCTAGAATCCTTTCTAAAATATTCATACGATATTCCTTATTTGCTAACTGGAAAAAAAACAGGGGAAAAGGTGCTGATAAATTCTGGAGCTTGCTTTTCTGCTTCAAGTAAAACAATTGGCCCTCTATTTATTTTACATCTTCCATGTAAAAAGTTTCTTTCCCTACATAAAATTTCACACTAAATAATTGACTCTCTTAGTTTGTCAATAACATTCAGCTATCGGTAAACAGCTGAGGTGTCTGCTTGTCATCTGCCTTATGTGAGTGCACCTGGGCACTACTGAAATGGCTTCACTTGAGTATTTAGAATAATAATAAATAGCTACTAACCTTAATGAGTAATTAACTGGCTACCTAGGTCCTCCCACAGACTAGAATGCTTTTTTCCTTATGGTTCATGTCTTCTTGCTGTGTTCCTGTTCTCCTTCCCTCCTCTTCCCATCTGTTGTTGTTGTCAGCTCTGTTTTCTTTTGGCTAGAGTGTCTAATTTATCTTTGGCAACTCAGTTTACTGCAGTCTTTCTCCTGTTCGTGTCAAGTGCAGCACTTCTCAGAGGAATACTCTCTGCTTCAGTGTGTTGTGAACTTTTTTGGGAGAACTTGTCCAAGAGATGCCTGTGCTCAGTGTACACAGCTCATGTTCATTTTATGCCATGTCCTTCACCCTGGCTGCAGTCCCTGCTGCACCACAGAGGTCTGCTGTGATCTGGTGAACAGCACAGGCACTGGGCTTGTGGTGAGCAGCTCAGAAGGTCTGGGCTCACTTCTTGACTTGGCTTTAGGCCATGAAGTTCTGCAGGCCTCATTTCTCCATTAGAGAAGATGTTTTCTCTTCTTTATCGTCTCACATGCTCGTTCAGTACAAAAGTCTAGGATATCTTAAAAATGGCCTAGACAGACTGAAAGTTGTACCCCATCTCTCAGACTACCCCCAGTCACAGCAGGAATCTGCGCTGGGCTTTGCTGGTTTTATGCTCCATAATGTCTGCCTGGTTTAAAGCTTCTAGTCACTGTTGGAGTTGAAATAATAGTTGAAATAAACATATTGTAACACAATCAGTTGTAATCAAATTGTGTGTTCAAGTACATTGTGCTCTCCTCACCTGTCAAAGCATACATATCTTTTCTGTCTTCTGCAAGTTCTACTGGAATGCCTCTTTTTCTCTACTGCTTTTAGAAAATGCTACATAGAAATCTATCTGCAAGTTAGTCCTTTTGACTGGCCTCTTCTTTTGTATATTTTGAGAATACATGTTTAGAAATTTTTCTACTTGGAGAAACACCTTTATTCCTGTACTTCTTCAGCTGTAGATACTGTGGGTGCTTTATAGACATGTTTTCAAGATAACACACAAAACCTTAAATTGTTGCTTAATGTCATAATTGTTTTCATCAGAACATTTATTAATTATTCAAACACCAAAACAACTGACAGCAGTAAGTGTTATCTGCAGTTTTCCTTTTCCTTCTCCCTCCTTTATACTTGGTGAAGCTCAGCTGAGTTGAGTAGGGTTCCTCCTGATTTGATAGGTGCTAGAAGGAGAATCAAGCTAATTTTTTTCCTTTTATATCTTGAGATGAATAAATGTACTCTAGCAGTTTCAGTAATAAATTGACATCTGCCTCATTTATTGCTGCCCTTGCATGAAAGGAGAAATTGTATTCTAGAAAAACAGAATATAATAGTAAAAAAGCTATTAATCTTCATTGATGAACTGTTAGTACCCCAAGAATTCTAACAATGCATGTTATGTATGCAGGAACCATTTCATTTTATGTTATTATGCTTGTTTATTGTTAAGGAATGCAGCTTTGAGGAAAAACCATTTAGAGAGCAGGATGAGTATATTGGTGAATCTCACTGTTTGCAAAGAAGTGATGAGTGAGTACTAGAAGAGTGGAGGTAGAATACACTGAGAAAACAAGTTAAGTGAATAGCAAATTCTATAATACCTTTAAGTAAGTTAAGTAAACCTGCATTGTAAGATTTGAATTAGCAGTGGCTTAAGGCAAATCAGATTTGACAAAATCTCTCTGGAACAGAAATCTTACTGTGGTTTTTTTTTAATCTGAGTGAATTTGGGTTTTCTTGAGACCCTGAACGGCAACCTGCAGTGTACCTTAGGAAAAAACCCAAACAAACAGGAACAACAGCAGAAAAAATGTTGCTCCATTCTGCTCTCCAAAAACCCTTTCTGGACTTGCAAAGCCATTTTACAGTAAGAACATTTCTTTGGGTTTTCACTTGATGTCTTCCACTCTGGTTTTCTTGACATACTGAATTAAAATATCCTCATTGTTTTAGTAGGACAAATTAAGAGCAAGTTGCTTTTAGTGTGAGAAAGTCTATAGAAGCAAAAGATAAATACAACAGTCATGAGTAACTTTTAAACTAAAAGAGGGTTGATTTAGAGTAGATACAAAAGAAATTTTTTTATGATGAGGGTGGTGAAACACTGGAACATGTTGCCCAGAGAAAAAGCAGATGTTCCATCCCTGGAAAAATTCATTGGACGGGGCTCTGAGCATCCTGGTCTAGGTTAAGATGTCACTGCTTATTGCAGGGGGATTGGACTGGACAACCTTTGAAGGTGCCTTTCCAACCATTCTTTGTCTCTATGAACTTAAGCCCTTGTAGGAAAAGCTGCTCTGAGTGAAATAAAAATGGACATGTTTGAGCATTATGCTGTGGCAGTTTTCTCTCGATAGTACACAATTGCAGTGGAATTCCTGCTACATTTGTGATATTGTTCTACTTCAAAATATTCCAGAAAAACAATATTATATATGACCTAAAATGAAAATGTTTTATATAGAGTAAAATTTGCATGCACATTTTGAAGTTTCCTGAGCAGAGAGTGGTAGGGTTGATACCTTAATTTAGATTAATTGAAACACAGTTCTATTTTAAAGTAATTTGAAAGCTCTCTGCAGCACAAAGTCACATGGTGAAATTAACTCTTGAAAAACATTTCTTAAAAAATTTGCATAAGCATTATTTATGTATTAGGAAACTGTGAAAGTTTGTAACTTTCCTGCTAGTAACATTTCCAGATGATCTTTATCCAGGCAAGCTGGCATAGGTCTCCAAATACTGCTCTCATGTAAAGAGAAGATACCAAGCTTTTAATACATTCCCTGTGCGTGTAGAATTCAAATGTGTCTTAACCACTAACCACAGTGAGTCTATTTCCAGGAAGCATGGAACTTTCATCAGGTAGAAAAGGCAGTAAAACAGTGCCCAAAACATTGGTATTGATTCTGATTCAATCATCAAATCAATCCCAGCAATTTATATAAGGTTAAATGGAATAAGGCATGCAAGCACAGTGCTAAGAATAGGTAATGCATCTGTTCAAACCAAACAGATTATTGTCAAATGCTTACCACTGATCTAGAACAGTAACATTTACCTGAAGTATTAAGTGGTCTTACTGCATATTAATAGCATACACAGTACTTGATCAGCTGACATTTTTTCAAAATTTTAAGATGGTGAAAATCAGTTGTTAATGGTAAAATAATATATTGAAGCAAAGGAATTATTTTCTAATTTTGTTAGATTTATTTGTGAATGCTCTATTACAGGTACCGAGGGCTGATAACACTTTTTCTTCATTGTTTTCAGTAACTGTTGCCTACTGCTGATGCCCTAGAGCAGTTGGTTTGTCCCTATGGTGCTTATAATCCACAGGGAAGTGCCACTGCTCTGGTCCTCGCTGCCTGCTGTTGGCACACTATGCAGTATTGTTTCCTGTCTTGGACAAGGAAGTTTGGGCAGTGATGTCTTCAGCCTCAGTTGAGAGAGACGGCTGGGAAGCTGTTACCAGTGATACCATACAAGCTCTGAACTTTTCTGTTTGATCCAGGTCAGACAGAGGGAGTCAAAGGCTGTGTCTGCATTGGCAGGGGATAGACGCGTTGCAGTACCAAGATCTGTTTTCTCTTTTGAACGATGCCATACTTTTTCCATGCTGAACTCAACTATCATGCATTCAGCATGGGTGTTACCAGGTTTTAGGGATCCCTTTACAGTAAGTTAATGTTCATCAAGCAACAGTCAGCTAGCCAGTACTGCCCTTCCAAATAGCTCTTGAAAAATATCCATAGTGACTGCACTCTGCCACCCTTCCCAGTCATATCAGTGAGGATTTCTTGTCTCCATTTGTATCAACCTCTAATGCATTTGATTGCATTTATACATATTGTGTTCTTCTAAAACACTGCTCAGGTTTTGAAAACTATGTTATTTGTCAGGCAGGTGTTCTAGGAAGCTGGCAAGTTCCGCACTTCTCTGGCCATTGTCAGAAATGTTGCTGCCAATGAATATTAAAAAATAAAAAAAAATTAGCTGCTCTCAGGAGCTGGAGACCTTCAAGGATAATTGTGTAGAAGAGGTTTTGGCTGCATGCAAGGCTTGTCTTTCTTTGACAAGGAAATGTTTTCACTCCCAAGAACACAGCATGATTAAGAGACATTTGTGATTGCAAGATTCCTTATATTCCTCTGGTGTTTTATGGAGTGTCAAGATTCTAGTCGAAAGTGTTGGTTGAGAGTTTTCAGAAGATAGAACTGAAATTCTGGCACCTAATTTTAAGAAAGACTTCTGCCTTCTAGCTGCAAAGCACATTAAGACTCTTTCCCCAAGGGAAGATTAAGTCTAAGTGACTTTTAGGCTCAGACTTAAGTTCTCCCAGTTCAGTATATGAAGTTGCTTGAAACTAAGGAGGACACGAGTAGTCCTGAGGGGTATTAATTTGTCATTTGGTTACAGCTACGCATTCTAAACAGTGCCTGTGTCTAGAAATCCTTCTCATTGTAAAAGAGCCTGTGAAAGTTGTGAATCGCTACTGTACAATTCTGTATGTGGACTATAAAATTCATCCTCTCAGATGGTAAGAGAGTGTGTCTGTGCTCTCAATCCTTCAGTTCTTCCTTTTGTTTCTTTACTGAATGCTGCATACAGGTGGGTGGCTGATTCCAAGGCCTGTCTCTCATGGTATGATACCTAATTCAACCCCTCAGTCCTTTATTATCCTTTATTACCAGCCACATTTGCTCTACTGTTTAATACATTTTCCCATGTTATCTACTCTGCCCCACTGACAACCAAAGGAACTAGACAGTGATTACTTTTCTGACAACTTGGAATAAAAAAAGTCTTTTATCTGTAGTCCTGCTGCTTGCAAACAGATGCACAGTGGACACAATGAGACTGTTTGACATGTCAGAGGTCTAATTCTTTTTCTTGGAAAAACATCTAATGTTCCCCTGTATAAACCAAAAGAGAACATACTTTATCTGTGTCCCACTTTCTACTTATTAAACAAAAAACAGCTGGTACTAGTACTTGTCTTTAGGAGGAGAGCATCAGGGAGTTGAAATATCAAATCTTGGCTCTACTTAGTTGCCACGGTGATGTATAATTAACTAGGCTGCAGGAATGTTACAGAAAGTAAACATAAGGAAATAGTCTTGATAATGGAAAAATTAAACCATAGTTTTAAGACTGAAGACTGAAGATTAAATCTTTATTAATAATTTTCAATTGAATATGTATTTGTTTTTATGTTGCAATTTGATAAAAATAGTGTCATTGCATGGTCAGGAGAAAAATTTAAATGAGTTTGAAAGAAATAAAACAAGCTTCTGAGATACATTATTGACTGTACAGTCTTTGTAAAAGACTGGTATTTCATTGATTTGTGGTGATTTTGGGGGTTTATCTCCTTGTTTATTAGTAGGATTCTATTTGGAAACCAGTACCTTTCTCCACAACATATCGAATTAGAAAATAATAGAGAAAAAAAATTGATTTGGAACAAATGGGAAATTAGATAAAGGCAAACCATTCATCTCTTGGAAACTCTATTCCTTATAGTATCTCTCAGTGACACACTTCGTGGGCAGCAGTCTGAACAGATCTACAGCATAGGGGCAGCTCAGTAAAACATACCTGGGGTAGGAGAATCCACCTTCTGACCCTGTTGGAAAGACAACTAATCTTTTAAGAAGTTCTGGTTTTCTTCTGCATTTGGTCATCTTGTTCTTCAGAACAAGACTTCAGAACCAGACAAGGCTGGTTTTAGACTTTGAGGGATGTTGCTAAAATCAAGACACTATGTGTACTTAGTAATAGGCCTTATGATGCTTTTCTGTGCCTTATCCTCTCTTGATAAAATTAGTGTAATACTTTTTCTTCTAGAAAACTAAGAGCAATAAGCGACCTCCAGCTTGCTTAAAACTCTGCTTTAAGTAGTCAGAGCAGATGTTACTGATTAGAGCAGCAGTTCACCTGCATCTCTTAATATAAGTAATTCTAATGTATATTGTCATTTAAGGCCCATTATTCTTCACCTTCAAACTCATTTGGTTCTCCCGATGCAGTGAGAACCATCAAGGTGTTTGTATGTGCTCAGTGTGCATCATTCCCTCTGACTTGAGCAGAGGACAGTGAAGGTTGCTCACTTTGGCACTGCAAAGTGCTGAGCACTCCTGGCTCATGTTGACTCCTCTGACAGTCAAGGGTGTATAAAGAGGATGTGGTCAAAGTTTGTTTGCCATACACTGTGTTGAGTATAAAGGTGCCCTGGAGAGTAAGTCTGAATGCATCTGCCCCTTCTGCTATAACTTAGGACATTATCTTTCTACTTTTTGAATGACTTGTATTCACTCAGAACTGTATCTTGTGATGAAATTAGCATTGGGTAAGAACATATTTCTTTCTGTCATTTTGTAATTTCTCGTGCTTGAGTCAATTAACTTTTAGTTTCTGTGGCATAAAAATATGCATGGAAGTACCAGTTAATCTGCAGGAAAATGCCCACATAGTTCCTATACATTGTGTGCTCTTTCCTTACTGAGCAGGATGCAGATTCCATTTATATTTGAGTGTTTTTAGAAATAGCAGCTTCTGAAGTTGCAGTCACTGTCAGACTATTGATAGGGCGATGGGAAGGTTTGGCATTTTGATGTAGAACAGAGAAAAAAATACAGATTCCAGAACCATATATTTTTTGTCCATATTTGCAAGAAGAATGCAATATTTCACCTGAGGCAAGGTCTAAAATATGCTTTCCCCTGTTTGGTGAGGGCCCACTGAGAAGAGGATACTTCAGCAAAGTATCACTATTTTCTTCGTTCCTTAACATCTCCAATGAAGCATTTGATTGTAAAGTGAAACCAATCCATCCTTTCAAATTTAGTTCTTAATACTTATTTGGCACATCTGACCTTATAAGGAGGCCCAATACCCTCGCTGCTGTCTGACCATGGAACAACACTGGAGTGAGCTGTGAAAGCAGCTTCTTGCCTCCATCTTCTCCGCAGGAAATGTTGCCAAGTGGAAAGACTAGTGTGTTTTCACATGTTTAGACAGCTTTGAGGCAGAAAATGGTTGCAGATTCTCAGTGCAGTTTTTAAAAATATGCTACTGTTCAGGTAAATTCAGCATTCTTATGGTTGCTAAGAGCCTGTATCAAGCTGCTGTTCCATCCTGATGCAGAATGGCTGGTGTTGGATAGCTTTCGTGTTATATATTCTGTATATTACAAAGATCTGCGTGAAGCTTGGGACTTAGCGAGCATTACACAGAAGGACTTTTGTACAAAGCTTGAAGAGTTAGTCCTGGGCCTTTGGCCAGGAATAAAGAATGCTTGCCCTTGTGCCATTTTGTCCTGCGCTGCTCCGGTTCTGGCAGCAGTTCTGCTTCAGTGTAATTGTTGGCACTGGAGCTCAGCTGAACCTTGAATGGCCTCTTCCTGCAAGCAAGCAGGGAGCAGAGGTCCGAGACGGCATCAGAACTCCGTACGGATCGGCTGCAATAGAGGACTCTGTTATGGGAACGCTTCACATCAGAGCCAGGCAAATTGACTACAGTGATAAAGTAGTGAAGCACTAAAAAAAGCCATAAAGAGTGTGAAGTAATTGTTCAGTTTTTCCATAGATAATGGAAAGGCTAAAAGAATACCAGAACAAACAGCTCCTTCTGGGACAGTAACTGTTTTGGCTATCTGCAGTTGTTGTTGATCTCTCCTTCCTATCTGTGCTAAGTTCCCCAGCCTGGCTGGACCAGACACAGAGCATAGTCACAGCTTTAAGTGATAAAGTGTTTTTAATTGTTTGCAAAGGCTTGCTTACTCTTATTTATTCTGCTTACTGTTCTTTAAAAAAAACAACTTTCCCATTTCATTGAGGCAGATTTGGAAGTCAAACCAGAAACTTCAGACTCTACTACGATGGAAAACACTTTGTTGGGGAGAAACGTTTTGAGTCCATCCATGACCTGGTGACAGATGGATTGATTACTCTTTATATTGAAACGAAGGCAGCTGAATACATTTCCAAGATGACAATTAATCCAATTTATGAACACATAGGATATACAACCTTAAACAGAGAGCCAGCACACAAAAAGCATATGCCAACCCTGAGAGATGAACATGATGGCAAAGAGTCTACAGGAGAGGATGAGGTAGCAGAAAAGAGGGTAAGCAATTGTTAACCCACGCTTTTTTTTCTGTTAGACTTTTTATTTTGTTCTTTTAACCTTTCCCCTTTACTATAAGTACTAAAGGTCTCTGCAGCTATTTAGTCTACGTAGTTATTTCCAGTGTTACATTAACAGTAATATTGAAACTGGTTATAGAGTTTTGTAATGGTCATTTTTGCATATTGCAAATTTTCATGATTTGGAGGTTAGTTATTTGTCATTGTGATTCTTCAGGTGTTTTTATAGTTATGGATGTTACCATTAAGCCACTCTTTTATTTCAAATGGGCAAAGAATATTTAATCTTAAAATTGTTTACAGTATATAAGACAATTGCATTTTATTTCTTAATATATTCAGCTTTCCCCAAACAAATGCATTCCATAATCTCTTCAGCAGTCTGCATATAATGACAGTAAAGTTGTCCACATTATAAATAAGACTGTTCATTAAGTTGATAAAATGTTAAAACATTTCACTTGGCTAAGTTCAGCCTGTCAGAAGCTGACAGAGCTATTTTTGGCCTCAGCCAGACTTACAAAGAGGGATTGCTCTCTTCAGAGAGTTGCAGTATCAGCTGAGAAGTAATTGCATCCTGGATTATAAAAGAAAAACGAAGAAGAAAGAAATCTTAGAACCAGTGAACATAAAAATAGTAAGGGAGGTTGGGAATGTACTGGGCAGACAAAGAAGCTGCCTGAAATTTCGTTTGTGTTTCAGAGACTAAACATAAAAGGAAACCGTAATGTAAATTCCATTGTGTTAAATGAAATACTTTGTTTATTGAAAATCTGACAAATGAAAGTCTTCTAAAGTTATTTTTACATGCCCGTAGGTGTTAATGCATGTATAATAGTCTGATATGTTTCCCTATTTCACAAACTCCAGAATGATATACATTAGGACTATCTAATATGCTTACAGTGCATAGAAGAAATGTGAACCTTAGTTGAGATCTTTTGTGTCTCCAGTCAGAAATATGTGATTTTAGTTTTTGTGGATGTGGAGGAAAGGTCTGACTGACAATTTCTGACACACATGACTATTACAGTGAAACTAACTCCATACAGAGTCCACAGAGAGAGAGGCTCATAGCTTTGGTCCTTCAAATCCTCCTTCAGCAGAATCTGTCATTCTGCACTGAATTTGCTGAGAGATGAAGCACGCAACTTAGCTTAAAGTATGAATCTTCACTGTTATCAGATCATTTTGACAAAAGAAATACTGCTGGGATATTGAAGCTAGCTGACCACATTTAATATCCAATTTCTTGCCTGTTAGGTACCAGTAGTAGAGGGGTGAGTTATCACTTAGAGTTCCTGACAGCCGCTGCTTCCAGTGTGCTGTTTCAAAAGGATTTTTTTTGCATATTATCATAGACAGTTTATTATAATGCAAAGCCTGGGTAGAAATCTTCTCTAAGTCTTCTGGAAGTTACCACTTTGGGTTTCTTTGGTAAAATTAACTCTTCCTGCATTTAGAAACTTTGAAGTGACAGCAGAACTCTGTTCTGTAACATTTTTTAGATTGATGAAGCAGTGTTCATAGTAAAGGGATTTCAATGATTAATATTGAAGAATGCTGTTTTTTCCATGGATTGCATTGTGTTATGTCACTCACCAACAAGGTATACATACTGTTTTGAAACATTTTCATTAAATAGCTCAAGAACTATTGAATATTTCTCAAAGATTGAAATTTTATGTGAAAAACCTTTAGACAGGTTAGACACATCATCTCAGCATCCCACTCTCTACATCTGGAACTTACAAGTGACTAAAGGGGCTTCAGCCACAAAACAGTTCAACAGTAGTGGTGTTTTCAGTCCTGAAGCCCAGGTTTTAATGCTCTTCTTTATTTTGGCTTGGAACTATATTGATGTGAACACTGAGGCACACAGACATCACAGGATAATCAAATGTGGAGATTTCAATTTACTTTTTGAGTTATTGTTCAGTTGGGATTGCTGTCTGTGGCTGCATGGGGACGGTACAGTGTGATCTTTCTCACTGTGGAGTGGCACAGAGGTGACATCTTGGCTGTCTTTGCACCTCTCAGGGTTTTTTTGGGAAGATGGCACAGGTTTTCTTGCATGTCACTTCACCCAGCAAATCTCCAAGGAGAGTAAAGCATTCAGCCCCATGACCAACACCTGATGCCACTAGCAACCTCAGCATTAGGAACAAGCAGCCATTTATAAATAGGTCAAGTAGTTTTTCTTTCTTTTTGGTGGCTGGAGTGGCAGGTTGATTCCTGTTGTCCAATATGAAGAGAATATCATTGAATTGCAATGAACCAAATAAAATTGTTCAGAGTTCAACACGAAAAAAAACATTGTCTTATGATCCAAGCAGCAAGATCTGTGTGCCCATTAGCCCCATGGTGAGGATGAAAATTTCCTCAGTGTGTACAGCATTTGGCAATTAATGCATCTTTATCAGTTTTGTAATGCAGTCACACAGCTTCCCCCCTGCACTGTATGCTTCTACCTCTGTAAAGAGAGAAAGAAGTCTGGGTCTTTAACGGGATCATCCTGAGCCAAAATATATT
The DNA here is from genome assembly GCA_013398275.1 of Promerops cafer. Taxonomy (NCBI): domain Eukaryota; kingdom Metazoa; phylum Chordata; class Aves; order Passeriformes; family Nectariniidae; genus Promerops; species Promerops cafer. Next base: position 718,295 of record VZSE01009823.1, on the reverse strand, counting down.
CCCAGATTTGCAGACTCTGAGGCTGTTCAGATACAAATCATAATTTTGTGCTTGTGACTGTTGCCCAGTCATGTGTGGGTGGTGTATGGAATATAAGTCCTTCAGAAGAAGGAAAGAAGAGACACAAAAACACAGTCAGAGCCTGTGGAACAGCTGGTGGGAATGGAGTCTCACTTTCTGCCATGGAAACTGGGCAGCTAGAGAACACACCCCAAGCTTGAGAATGAAATATTAAAGAGCACTCACCCAGTCTTCAGGTTGGTGTGGGGCAGTAGCAGGAAATGCTGCATTTTGTGTTAGATGCCTCCCAGGAGGCACTTGTAATACTTTATTTGTTCCCTGCTCTTTCTGTAATTAATATATGGTAGAAGAATTCAGTATGTGTTGGGTGACACTTTTCATTTGCAATATATTAAAAATGAACCCTAGTAAAGGGGAAAGATTTAAAGACCGTAAGAGATGAAAAGTCAAAACTTATGCAATCATTAGATAAGGATTGTAAGACACAAATTGCAATACTCCCGAGTCGTGCAAGAGACCATATTGTGGCATGATTTAAGATGCAATTTTTAATGGGAAAAGCATGAGAATATAATCCACTGCACAGCATGTGCTTCACTGATAATGAGAAAGAATATGACTGACCATGTACAAGTATACATTAAAAGTTAAAATTCCTGGTTAATGATTTAATGCTTTTCATAACCCATGAAGGAATTACTAAATAGTCAAGAAATAACTGGAGGAGGAGAGACTGAAAACAGGAGAGTGCTTGTCCTGCTCAAACGTCCCAAATAGACATTTTAGCTGCTGCGCTAAAAAGGTGATGCTGGTTCCCAAAACAGCCTGCAGATTGTTCAGAACTCAACTGTGGGGCCACTGTGGTCTGTGTGTTAAGAGAGGACTAAGAGTGATGTAAAAGAGGGTTTCCCATGTGGATTCAATCTGTATGACCTAGTGTAGAAGTGGAGATAATACCCGGTATCATAAGTTTTAGTGTTCCTCCTGTGCTGTAAATACTGATGGATCTCTGAACATTCTCTACTCTTAACAGCAGTTATGGCCTTAGAGCAGATGACTTGAGTTAGTCAAACACCTTATAAAAATGGTAGCTCTCAGAAATTAGTAAATATCTAGAAACATATATCAAAGTCCTTCTTTAAGACCCTGCAAAACATTTGACAGGTTTTTGATTTCTTTATAATATGTATAATGTGTAAGAAGGTGTATGAGTGATTGATATAAGATTTAGTATTTGTTATGAAAAAAATGAAATCATTAGTTATGAGTTATCTTGTCTTTCAAAATGAAATGCTGGGGTAAATGTTAGGACAGCAACTGAATCACATCTATTCATATTTACTTTGGTAATATGTGCTATTTCTTCAAGAAACTTCAGTGGCTGCAAATCAGTTAAAGACCCCTGCTAGACTGTACTACATTCAGTTCAATTCCTATAGATGGAAAGAATTGAGAGAAGGCTTGTGGCAGGAGTCACCCAACAAAAGCAGTCCTCTTTTTCTGTTTTCAATTACCTTAGTTGGTGATACCATTTTTTTTCCTCTATAGTGAATAACGCTGATTTTCTGCAACTCTGCGCAAGGAAATCTGAAAATGTACATCTGTATAATTTTAGTAGGAATCATGCTTTTACATCTGCCTCCAAGGATAATCCAGATCACAAAGTTAAATGTGATCTGTGTACATTTCTAATAAATTCATAACAAACTCCACATACAAAATCAAGGGTGATACTTTCAGGTGTTTGCAGAGGGACCAGTCTTACTTTCCAGCCTTAAACTGACACTTACATTTTCATTAACGACACTACTACTTTTCTACTTTTGCTCTCAGTCAAATCTGTTAGTAAGATCTGCTTAAACCTTTCCTTCACCATGGCTTATTTTATGTGCAGTGACAGCCCATGAGAAGCTGTAGCTGAGGAAGTTGCAGTAGCTGTTGTAGAAGTACAGGCACCCTTATTGAGGTCTGCAATAGAGGAGGACAGCTTTGAACAGCACTGTTTGGTGCCCAGCAGTGCCAATTCTGGGACTGATAGGAGCTAAAAAAAAAGACCTGGTCTTAACAATTAGGGAGCAAAGTGTGCTTTGAGAGCTGAAGCAATCCTCATGCTGGAAGTTGTTTGAAATATTTCCATTTACTTGAATTAACTTAAAAGATGGGTGTATAATATACACAACATCTAAACAAACCACAGCTGTAACAAGGGTAATGATGAAGCAATAATGATTTTAGAAGAGCAATAATGAATGTTTACCTTAAAATACATTTAAAGATGCAGGATACTGAGCACTGAAGAATCCCATGGGTTAACTTGAGGAGATTGTCAACTCTTTTCTCACAAATGTTCCTTTCCAGTCCCTGCGCGGGTGTCCATGACAATCACTCTGTAACTTTAATGTAATTTATAAATAAAACATAAGTCTGTGGAAGGCAGAAACTTCTATTTATTTCTTCTGGGCTTAGCCCATCTTTCAGCAGAGACTTCAAAGCACAGACAATTTTGTCAACTCCAAGAAAGTTCTTAGCTGGATGAAAGACAAGCCTACTTTTTAGGTAGCTGCTCCAGCATATCAGCAACATCATGCTCAGAAGAGATTGCCCCAGCCTCAGTCTTCCTCATCTTTCGTTTCTGTGCATTAGCATTTATGTTGGTGGCGAACCAGTGTACCAATATATGTATGGTATTATATATGGCACGTACAGTCCAAACTAAGATTGAAAATGGTTACGATGCATTTTTACAAACATACATGGTTTTAACTTAACCCTGTGTTTATGAATACCCAGGAAAGGAGAGTTACATGGACATGTTGCCCGGTGTACAGACATCAGGACAAAGAAAATTCTTTCCTCCAAACTGCAGGGTAGTTTTTCGACTTATAGTCACCAAGAGTAACCCAAGCCCTTATTTGTGTTCATAACGGCAGCAAAATTGATTCACTAAAAAAGCTCGTATAAACTGATTTTGTTTTAAGATTCAGAACTTCCAAATGAAGCATGCACTTTGCTAATTTAAACCCCAGGTCACACACAGAATATCCAGTTTACTCTTATCAGTATCTCATGCTTATAGAAGATAAATTAGGAAGCAAAACTTGTTTTTTAAGGGTCTCTAACTGGACCTCCAATGTTAAGCACTGTCCCATAGTTCTCCTGTTTCTCCCAGGCCTTCTTTCTTCTTCTGTTGGTGCCAGCTCTGGCTCGCGCTCAGCCGTGCTCAGTTAATTCCTGCAGGTTACAAATGGCCTCCTGGCTGATCCCAGTGAGCCCACAGGACTTGCCTGCCTGCCTCTGTGTGTGTGTCTGCACCTCCAGAGCACATGAATGTAATGCTTACACCATAATGTGGGGCAGTAACGTGAAGTAAAAGCTGTGTGCTCGTGTTGGCAGTAGCCCAATTGCATGCTGCTGATCCAGTATTACATGGGTCAGAGCAAATAAGGCTCCACAGCCTGCGGACAGTGAGGGGTGCCTTGGGTCAGCCTGCATTTCAAGCAGAGACTGCACCTTCCATTGCTGTGCTGCTCCTGTAGAGGTGTTCCCTGCTTTCTGAAGGTAAGCACAGTCAAGGATCAGCATCCTGCTTCAGCCTTTTGTCATGGGTACAAGTCACTTCACTGCTTGCTGAGATGACCTTTCAAGTTACTTTCTGCTTTTTCAGCTAAGTGTGGCTCTTTTATGATCTGACACGTGAGATGTGTACACAAAGATACAGTCTTCAGAAAGTCTGGTGTCAAATTATACTGAGACAGGCAGCTGCCATGTGAAATCGAGTGGGGTTAGTCTTTCAGACACACATCAGACCCTCAGCAGAAGTGTGGTGAGTAATTACCCTCAGCATATGCCCTGTGCCTGATCGAGCCTTTGTAAGATGAATAGTGTGCAGAACTGTTAAAAAGGCTGTAAAGCAGTACAGTTGCTGTGCAATTAATTCTAAAGTATAATGCTTGTGTTGTTACTGATAAAATGAAACCATTAGCAGTGAATAAACTATTACTCTTTTCCTGTGTTTCTTGGTGTTGTGAGGTCATTCAGTGTGAAGCCCTCACCTCAGTTCTTTTCAGGGTTTCTAATGCTTGGTCTTCTGGATCTGGCTATGTTTTTAATGCCCTTCAAAAAGTATTGTATGGCCCTAGCCTCTCTTACATGTACTGGCAGAAATTTCCTTGTTTTGTAACTGGGATAGGCTAATACAAGAAGACACACACAGGTAGGGAGGGAGGGAGGACTCTCCCTTTGTTCTTGAAGAACCAAGGAGGATAGCTTTCTTTGGGCACTCCTGAGGGTGAGAATAAGTTTTCCCACCCTAGTGGACCTTAGTAGCTGGGACATAGAAATACAGAGGTCCAGCTCAGTGCCGGGTGAGCAATGGAGAGCTGTTGTGACTTCAGTCCTAGCATGCTGTAGGAGTCTGCTGCTGACCTTCCCTATGGGCCTTACACTTGAGGCTTCCAAAAAGGCCACCTAAAGGTACAGTGGGGAAGCCACATAGACACATATCAGTAAATTACAATCTTCTTTCCCCCTATTTTTAAAAAACTCCTGTAGCTACCCTTGACTTTTTATGCCTTCTCACAACTGAATAATCCATGCAGTGGCCACAGAAGGGAAAAGGTGGGTCTCTCTCAGAGCAGCCCCTAAAGCAGGTGTGTGGTTCTGATTTATTGCTTGTGCAAAGGGCTTTCTGGATGGTGAGGGACTGTGGTGGGTTGCTAGCTGGCAGCTCCCTCATTTGTTGTTGTCATTCCTTAGCTGTGTGAGTTTGGGGTATTTTTTTTTAACTCCTCCTCCCATCTGGCATCTCCTAATTATTTTCTATTACTAATCACTTCTGCAGGAAACAGACTGGACTGTTGAATTAAGAGCCCTATAAAAGGATAATTTTGTTATTTACAAGTTTCTTACCTCACTTAAACTTTATAATGTGACACTGTATAGCTGGTGATAATCACCTTGGGCTACGATTGTGTCCAATCTCATAAAATGGGCAGGGTCAGGTCTGGTCACTCGTAGGACGTGAGAGGCTCAAGGAGAAGCTGGGGCAGTGCAGCTGGTAGCACCTTTGGTTGTGAACAAATATCTTGCATTTTGTGCCTTCTGCAGCTCTGTGTAAAAGACTCCTAGCACAGTTCAAACCTGTGCTAGGAGTCTGACTAACAGGGATTTTCTCCAGCGATTCCTCTCTTTATTCAGATAAACTCCTTTCTCTCCTTCCTGTTTGTTCTGTGTGTGTCTATACGGGAGCGAGGAAAGCATTTTGCATTGGTCACTGTTTACGTGCTTCCAAGTACAAATACATGTCTTTTGGCTTCTGTACAGAGATGGAAAGGACGTGGAGCTGTGGTGGTCTGATGTGTCACCCCCATCCTGTTAGAGAACGCCCTGACAGGCAGGCACATGTGCTCCGCTAATAATTGCCCATTCATAAGTAGTTACCAAATGCTTAAGGACCCAATGCTTAAGAGGTGGTAGCAGAAAGAGAAGTAGTTAGGCATGCCTAAAACAAGAATTAGACTGTGAAAGAAAAGAAGAATAACATTTTTCCTGAGGTTAATGCCACAGAAGCTGACCTGTTTTGGTCCTTGTTTCTTTCTTTTTAATCTTTCACAAGAAAAAAGATATTTTGAGCTAAAGTTTCTCATGCTTAATTTTAGTCTCTAGCTGAATGCTTTCTGACTGAACAAAGTAAGGAGAGCAGTTTTATTACTAAGCTCAACAAACTACTTGCTCCTATTATTTCAAACCTGTCACACTTGTCATCAGCAAAGACAGCAACTCTTGACAGTTTTGCAAAGTCTTCCTTTGATCATTAACTTCTAGAACATTAAACTTTTCCATATTTAACCTTTCTTCTGCATGGCATCAGCAGTTAGAAACCGTGTTGCTTCTGGCATTTAGTGTTCCTACAGTCCTAATGTTTCAGTAAGGTAAGAATCACCACACTGAAAATTCTGGTTCTCAGTTCTCAACTGTTGCTCTAATCTTCATCATGTTAGTATTGATATTCCTCAATTTCAACTTCCATACAATTTCCAAAATAAGTAAAGGATGATGTGTTTCTAATAGTGAGGTTCATATTACAGTGCACTTTGATTATATTGCTGTGTAGTGGGGATTATTATTGCATTTTCTTAGAGCTGAAGCAGTTATGAAATAAGTTGCTTAAGGAACCTTGGAGATAGTACCACAGGGTATAATGTCTTCTATTAAGCCTTAGTCATATGTGTATGTAATTTAATAAATTTTTTCATGTTTTCCAATTTGTGTATTAGATTACTAGCACTTAGACGCAAGCAGCTTTTACCCTTTTTGAGAGGGGATTGGAGGAATTCTGTGAAAATATGAAAAAGCTCTCTTCCCAATTTCCATTTTGTATGTAATGGTGAAACATTTTAAAAGCTCTATGCTTTGTATCATGGGTCAAATAGTTTATTGGTAGAAGATTTCTGATGATTTTACATTGCTGGAAAGGTCTTGAAGCCATTTCCCAAAGTTAATATGATAGTGAATTACATTTGCATTCAGGCATTTCTGTGAATTTGATGATGATTAGAGTAGCAGTGTGTTTAATGCAAATGCACAAAAATTGCAGAAAGTATCCTGTGTTATGTTTCACAGAATTTCAAGTGCTCAGTCTCTTAAGTGACAGCCTCTCATTCCCTCCAGCTTCCATCCAAATCCTTGCTAGCGCTGGTCGCCGCTGGTGCCTGGGAGCCTCCAGTCACCTCTGCCACACTGCAGTTCTCAAGGCAGACCCACTGCTCAGGAAGCTGATCGTGCTGAGGGCTTACTGGACAATTTTTATGGACCCCATGGGTTAATTCTCTTCGGCTGCTTTTATTGTTGAAAATTCACACAACTTCAGCATTAGAAATCTTATAAGCAGTGTCATTTTTAAAGTGCTAGTTGATGTGGCAGTACAAATGAAAAATTGCCCCGTAAAGTAAGATGAAAAGCATGCTAAGAAAGAAAGAAGTAGTTGTGCTGGTTTAACATTTTGTTTATTTCCAATGAATTTAAGTAATGCAAATATACCCTAAACTTAGTCTTTTAGCTTTGATGTGACCTGTATTCAAAATAAAAGCTGTTGGTCAAAAACCACATGTATCTGAAATCCCAGGCATAGAGAGGAACCTGGGACTAGTGTATTTTAACTGAAAATAGGCATCAACTAAACATTATGTTGTAAGAAACCACAGACTTGCTGGGGGAAAAAAATAAAAATCCCTAGAGTCTCTTCTGTGTAACAGAGGTTGTATGATCTGTCCACATGCCAGTGCTTCTCCCTTGAAAGGTAAATATTCTGTATAGCCAGGATTTATGATGGGGAGTTACATTGCCAGCCCCATTTTGAATTATTCAAAATAATTCCATTTTCAAATCAAGTGGTTATTTAAATTTGTTTCAAAGATGCTGTGTTTGACCATTTGAGATGATTTCTTGAGTGCTTGTCTCAAGAATTTTTAACAGTCATAGCTTTCTGTAGGGAAATGGGATGTTTACTGCCCTTATAGGAAAAATTTTGCCTGACAGAAGCATTTTAAAATGTTAATTAGGAAACTTAGAGGGAATAAATAGGAAAGATGAACCATATGTGTAAAAGGAGAGAGGAGAAAATTGGAACACTGGTCAACAGAAGTGAAATGAGCCTTTTCTGAGAATGTGATCAGGGATTAGAAGACTTTATGTGTGGAAATAAACTGATAATTTGTTAATAATTGATAATGTGACTTTGGGAGCAGACTAATTCCGCTGCCAATTCCACTCTGGTTTCATTCATTGCAGGTTTCAAAGCAGTCTTGATTTAAATAGAGGTTTATGCAAAGAAGTGGGAGTCCATATGAGACTCATTTGACTGATGATCAGCCCATCTGATTCTCCAAGTGTGCCTAATTGCACTGTATAAAATGAACAGACCCTGACCCACCGGTGCAGCTATACCTGTGGACACGCATGGACCTACAGAACTGGTAATCAGGGTCTCTGAGGAGTGTTGGTGAGCACTGGGGGTTACCCCATTGTTTAATTTTTCTGCAGTGAGGTGGTCCATAAGCAGGTTTGCACCATTATAAATTTTGCAAGCACATTGCATATAGCCATTTGACAACTCTAGTATTCCTTCAGGTAAAACATTGTTTTCACCTTGACTCATCGGTTCAAATCAAATGGTAATTCAGGAAGGATTAGGAGACTCGGCATTCTTACTCTTTTTTATGCTAAATAAGTACAATTATGGACTGAAAGTATGATTAAGAAAGAAACTGTGACAGCTATGTACCATAGCAACATAGCTTATTCAGGAAGAAGTGGATAGATTCAAAATAGAGGCTGTGCCAAAGGAGCAGGTGTAGTCTGAAATACAAAGAGTGTTTAGAAATTAATGAGCTGCAGTTTTCAATTATAACATACATTGAATTAGTCTAAATTGAATTACCATGTAGAACAAAAAAAGGCTAATATTAGATGCATTAGGCTGCCAGTCAAGACTGATGTGAAATGAGTATTATACATCAGGTAAGAAAATATTGATGAGACACAAAAAGAAATTTCCATACCATTTGCCCATGTTATACCAGTAGACCAAACTCCTATTCCACGAGGAAAAAATTAAAAACCTCCGAATAAATATATGAATAGAAAGACCTTGTGGATTATACGATTTTCATTATCCCTAAGTGTAGACATTTTCGGTTACAAAAAGATAACAGAGATTGATTGTAGAAACTGCTTTTATCTGTATGATTCTTAAATGGATATTATAAAGGAAATGTAACATTTATTTCCTCATCAAAGGGTATGGTTAAACTTCTCTTTAATTTTTATCTTTCCTTTTATTTGAGGAAATCCTTATAACAGTATGGGTCAGCTGATGAATAAAACCACCAGTCCCTTGTGGTTTCAAATGATTAGTCTTAACAGCCTGTTTTCTCTTACAATACTTTAATTTAGTATATCAGTAATAAAGAGCATTTGCCAAAAGAGGAGCATTCATGCCAATTTGCATTACATTTTAACTGCTATCACTCCTCTGGAGAACGTGGCATTTATAAATTACTTCTAAGGTCTTTTTGGAGTACAGTGTGCCTTGACACGTTATGAGTCAAGAGGCTTTTGCTGGAGTGACCCTTCACTGCAATGAATGCCAGTCGAGCCTTGGTCACAGCAGCACAGCTCTCTGCAGACCAGCAGGGAGACATATCCCAGCCAAAGGGATGGGAAGAAAATGCAATGCTCTCAGCTGAAACAGGAAATGCTGACTCAATGAGAGCAAGATGGAGAAGCTGCTGAGGAACTGCCTCTATGTTGCTGACCAGGGTAAGGGTTGTTCCCCTAGGCAGAGCTCCTTCTTTCATCAGCTCCTTTTCCTGAAGGCATTGTAGCTGCAAGACAGATCTCTCTAGGTCTGGTTTAGCAATGTGTCATGGTGTAATAACTAACTATGTGTGTAGTCCTCCCAGTCTCTGCTCCTGCCTTGCCCAGGGAGAGGAATACTTGACCAAGGCATGTGCTTTAACTCACTGTTTAGCATACCTCCTCCATGGCCCAGGCTCCTGGCAGGAGGGAAGGAAGATAGGATGGACCAAAACCAAAACTATGAAGGATGGAGGGTAGATGGGAAGGACAGAAAGCAAAATTGTAAAGGACAGTCTTTTTCTGGAGGATTTACTGGAGTCAAATTCCCGTGTTTAATGATGCTTCTCTTCTTTTTCACAAATTGTCTTGAAGGCTTTCCTGAGGAACAGTGATGCTGCCAGGCCCCTGAGGCTGGGAGGTTGGTACCTTCTGTCCTCTAGCAGTTTTTGGTCTCCTTCTGTACTTCTCCAGATTTGGTTGGGGTTGGCCCACTTTTAATGCAGTTTGTTTTCAGGCAGAAGACTGGGACTGTGGTAAGGAGCTACTACAAAGCAAGGAGACAGTTTCTGAAGCTGATGCCTCAACTTGAACTCATAGTCATGGGAACTTCTTTCCTCACCACAGTCAGATTTAGGAGCTCATTTCTTAGCTTTTTGGGTAGCTTTTATCATGGTGTTTGATTGGCATCTCCTGCCTCAGTGTCACACAGCTTGGGGGCAGCTCTTCTTTTGTCAAGCAGTCACATCCTGCCTCTTGCAAGCAGGCTGGTAGTCTCAGTCTTTAGGGAAAGGGCTGGAGCAGTGGGTTATTTTAACAGAGGCAGCTGGGGCCATGGGGACATCTTGCACTGGTGTCTGCAGGGAAGAGCCCTGTGGCTCCTGCTTGCCCTGAGCTGAGGGCAGGACTGCACTTCTTCATCCTCAATGCAACTCTGCGAGGATGCGTTTCACTATTTATGCTGCATAAAGGAACTTGTAGCTGTAGCTTTTAAACCCAGTGAGCACCATTATTGATTGTAACATCACTCCCCTACCTGTGCACACCCCTACCACATACACCCCTGTAGTGGGATTTGTACCTATGGAGTGTGGAGGAAACCCCTGGAATTACCTGTACATGGCGGGCCAGTTGCTGACCTCCCTGAGAGCTAAGTCACGTGACATTAGCAAAGTCCTCCAGAGCCAGATCAAAAGCAGAACTTCTTCCTGAAAGTACTGAGAAAATTGTATTTTATTTCTGTCATGTCTAGATCCATAGTTATATACCAAAATATATCCCCCCCCACAAAGGAAAAGAATGGGCTGTATTTGCCACTGAAAAGTGCCTTGCTTTTGTTCCACTGTCCGGAAAAGCAAATGCTCATTGGTTTTGCCTTGCCAGTAACTGAGAGAGGAATAGTCACATGGGTGCTTTTTGCTGGTGCTCAGTTTGGAATTGTCATTGTGAAGGCCCACAGCAGTAACTGCTAGGAGCAAATCTACAACTTGTCAGCCACTAGGAACAAAATAAACCCAGATCCCAATCAGCTGCAGTGACAAGTAGGTTTTAGGAGTAAAGCTACAGAAAAACTTTTCTGTTGGCTTCCCTTAAGATCTCTCTGCTCTTTTATGAGTATGCTCTGCATGGTAAGCACACCACTGGGAACACACAGTCTTCCCAAATAATGCCAATATACTACAATTGTATTGCACAATACAGTACTGAAGGAACTCACTTTTGATGCAGTAATTTCTAGCAGCAATATCAGGCAATATTTTTTCCATAATTTAAACTTTGGGTTTTATTATTTATTTATTTATGTTATTTTATTTTACAGCCTTACTTTAAGTCAAGCCAACATTTTGGCTGAATTTGTTTAATTAAATTTTCAATTAAACATTTTTTAAATGTTCTTTTAAAATTCTAGATATAAAAATGTTCATTAGCAGCTATGGAAATCATATACACTTTTATCAAAAATATAAATAGCCACTTCTTTAGATTTTGCCATAAGTATTTCGCTGGAGGGTGTGGGAACAGTCTGATTTAATTAGAAGTTAGTCCATTTGGAAAATTTTGTTATAAAAACCAGAACTTCTCTCAGGAGAAAGATTTCATCATTTAACTGTGACTTAAACCCAGCTCCCCTATGGGTAACTGAAAGCAGGGCTCTGTGTTGCCTGAGGATTCCATTGTACTTGAGCACTGTGGGAGCCTGAAGGTGTCCATGTGCCAGGTAAATGTGGCTGTGTTGGAATGGCAGCAAGAGAAGTCCCTGGTGGCTGAGACTGTGTGATTATCCTTCCCACTCCCCTTCTGAGATGTCATCTTTCAGGCTGAACTTTTCTTTTAATAGCATTCCTACTCTCTCACACCATGTGGGCAGAGGCTGTGCATGGCATTAGCATTCTACAAGTGAAAAAAATTTACTGAAAGCAGATTATCACCACTTTTATTTAAAAAGTAAAATTTTGGGCTCCTCCTTCCCCTTCAGAACAATCCTATGAAAGATAGGACTGGGAAAGTTATATTTAGCTTGGAACAAACTTCCACTAAGAGCAGCATTGAGGAAATTGCGCTCAGTTTCACAATCCGACTGATTAGCTTTTGAAAATCATGTATGGAGGCCATAAAATATGCTCATAAAGTGTTCATACAAGCAAGGATTTTCTGAGCATGTGCATTTGGCTAAGTTAGCCATACAGTGAAACAGAATATGCAAAATGCACAGTGGCTCACTGCATAGTAAACCAAATGTCTTGTTTCTTGATACATATACAATAGGGCATCATCTTTGATGTTTTTAAAAAATGCATTAAAAATATAACTGCTGGTTATTATTAAATACAGGGAAGGGATCATATTATATATAAATTCTGAAACAATAGGCATATTTAGTTATAACAACATGAAAATACCATTTGAGAATGAAAAGCCTGCAGTGTACTACACATGCATTCTGAAGAAAACATGATAATGTGTTTGAGAGTGGAGCCAGGTGCTCAGAAAACTCAACATTCCATTGTATTGGAAATGCACATGGGCTTCAGGGTCAGCTGATCAATTCTAATCCAGTTATTCCAGGACCTGTGATCTTAACCTGACTTGAATTTTTGGTGTGTTTTTGAATGTTTTGAATGTTTTGGTCTGGGTTTGTTTTGTTTTTTTCTTTTCCTGAAGTAATTTCACTTTATTACTCAACAAATGGGAATGCATTGATTTCCCTTTTTAGAAAGATAATTTGTACGATGTCGACTGAACTGTGTGACTGGATTAAACTTACATAATGTGTCTTTCAGAGAGTGACTAATTGGAATTTACTGCAAGTCGCGGATGACTTTTAAATCAATTCTGTGAAGGCTTAATAATAAGACTTAGTGATTGGGAGATTAGCACCAGAAAATATGCATACATTATCCAGCTAACACTGAGAGCAAATAGTGTTCCAGAGAACAGCTGTTTCTCCTGCACCCTGAAGGACTACTCCAGGGACAAGTAAGGAAAGTGGAGTCCCAGTAGGACCTAGACTGAACCACTCCTACAGCTGAGGTTTTATAACAAATGGGAACATTTGAAATAGCACATTACAGTCTTTTTTTCCTTCCCCCCACCCCCCCAGCTTCAGTCTATATGTAAATTGTAGAACCTCTAAACAGATGTCATGGTTTAAAGGCTGTTGTGTTGCTGGGTTTGGCTTTTTAGTGCTTAAATCACTAAAAAGTACAGGACTGAGGCTGCTCTGGTTGCATGCTCTGCTGAGAAGTTGCTCAGGTGTTGCTTCCAGTCATTCCATTTTCAGTTCACCTCAGTCCTGTAAAATCATGTCCTGAAATTAAATTTAAGAATGACAGCCTTGCAGTTTCCTTTCTCATGGAGTCTGCACAGCACATTGCTCCCTGCACGTGCAATTGTGATTGCAAATGTCTGTCACACACAATTACTTAAAAAAAATAAAATTAAGACTTAGGAAAGTGGAAAGGAAATTACTTTCCTCTTCAGATTTCTACCTCTTTTTCACCCAGTATGTAGCAGACAGTATCTTCAGGCAGAGCAAGATATAAAGGTAATTTGTTGGAAAATCAAAGGGCTCTGGAGGGGAGACTTTGCCGGTGGGTGGGAGTGCAGGAGCCACTGGTGGAGAGCAGGCATTGAATCAAGAGCCAGCCAAAGGTGTAAGAAGAGGAACAGGACCTGCAGGCTACAGGCAACAGAGACAGCACAGAGAGCCTGGAGCAGGAGAGTGTCTTGGGAGTGGATAGCTTCCTGCAGGATTTGAGTTAAGCCCCAAGGTCCCTGACTTCACTTGTTTGCTCTCAGGGATGACTCATCTCTGCAGTGACTAGGGCTGCCTGAGGACAGTGGCTTGCTCTCTCTTACTTTATTATCTCACATACTAAAAAGTTAAAGATCTGGACCTGCCTGATGACCCCAGCTGTTGTCAGGAAGGTGTGTACAACAGAAGTTTCATTATTCAGTTTGGTTTTCGAAAGAAGAGATTTGGTCTGTGTAAAGGAAAGCATTGCTTTGCAAAACTGAACAGCCAAAGTTAGGCAATGGTAGAAGAATGAGCATACACATTATAAAACTGTGTCATCTGAAAGCAGTTGTATAAATTTTAATTTTTCAGTTGCTAGCTTTATGGCTTTAACTTTCTTTCAGTCTCTGTTTCTGGTGTACACTACTGTAGAGCATATAGCCCAGGCAAATGTCTGTAAGGGTAGGTGGTGAGCCCAGTACTCCTTTATTTGTACACAGCAGAAAATGCTTTGCATTGAACAACGGGAAGCTGATTTATGTGAAACCAATAAGCAGTCTCTGTTACAGTACTGTAACACATTAAAATTCATAATCGTATAACTACTTTGCAGATTATAATGCATTTTCATAATTACAACCATGAGATAGGACCTTTCCCTGTTGGGTAGTTTTGCCTACCTTTTTATTGGCATTCTTAGATTTAATTTTCCAGGATCCAGAGATCTGTTTCTACTAGCATGACTTTAAAGTGCCATTGAAAATAACTCAGTTCTTCAGAATTAGGAAAAGGGAAGCTGACAATTAAGGGGTAAGTATGCCAAAAAATAGATATGTGCTCTACTAGTGATTGAAAGGAAAATTCAGCCTGCTTTACCTTGCTTAAGTGGAATCACACAAAATTCTATTTTTCAAATTCTATTTTCAAATAATTTATTTCCAATATGAAGTTTTGGTGATGCATTTTTTCCCTTTAGAAAATAAGAGGAATTTTGGGTTGCAGAGAAAAGTGTAATGAAATGTTTTTTAGAACTCATGACTAACTTCCTGAGCCTGTTGTCACTCAAAGTTGTTTGGAGAGGATGACTCCTCTGGGGCAGGTGTAGGTCCACCTTGTTCCATGAGGACTTTCACCTGAGGTACTTCTTGGGAATTAAACCATGAAGGGAGAGGAGAGGAGAGGAGAGGAGAGGGCTCAAAAGCCTGCCTGCTTCCTCCTCCCCTGAGTCCATGCTATTTTCACACTTTGTGTAGATAAAGTGGTCAGTTTTTGTCATCTCTTACTCATCATCTCACTTTTCTAGATCTCCTCTTGCAATGGAGTGTTAATACACTTGCAAGGACGGACAGAAAAATGCCAGAGGAGCATTCACCTGCAGCAGAAAGGAGTGGTTAAAAGCAAGACAGGCAGATTGAGGTAGTTGTTTGAAAAGTATTTCTTGATAGGATGCATCAAGCAGCCTCCTGCCTGCATTGAAACCGGGAACTGAGTCAGATCCCTGTATGAGCCAGTAATGCCTGACAGCATCCTCCTGTATAATCTGTAGCCAGTGTTTCAATTATTATTTGTATTGCAGATTAGTGTTCAGTGAAGCACCAGCCTTGATCCTTACTCTCCGCACCATGACCCTATGCTGAAACCCAGTAGATTTTTAAAACCTGTCGGGAAGGTATGGGTGGCCACAGAAGAGAACAGCAGAGCGGCTCCCAATGAGCACTATTTTCAGCTGTATTGGCAGGACTGAGCTAAACTGGAACACTGTGATCCAGCTGCAAAGCACATACCAATTCCACTCAGAAGCTTGTGACAAACTGTGCTCGTCGCTGGTTTCTGACTCAGGAGAGATAAAAATACCTCCGCTGCAGCAGGGAGAGCGGTTGCAGTGCGGCAGGCTGTGCGGGGGGAGGGCTGCGCGCCGGCTGTCTGCACGGGCTGGGAAAGGTCCCCTGGCACCCCACATGTCAGGAGGGTGGTCAGCCCCACGCTGTAAAGCTCGGCTGTAGTCAGATCAAGGGTCCGTTTTTGCTGTCTCTGCCAAAGACTGTTCACAAATGCTTGGAGAGCACCAGAAGGCAAGGGGCAGAGTGGCCATCGTGGTGAGCCCTCCCGGCTGTCAGTGCTCAGCTGGAGGGAGCCGCCTGAGCTGGGCGGCCCGGGTGGCTGTGCCACAGTCTGCCCTGCTCCTTTGTGAGCGCCTTGATCCTGGCTCCTGTGGCAGTTAAGTTCAAGGCTTTAATGGTAGTGTGCAGGTTTGTGTGAGGGCTGGCCAGGGCCAGACTGCCCTGTGCACATTTCATCGTCAGTTGCGTCCGTCCAAACTTCAGGTTTCGGTCCAGTAGGAGACTGTGGTCATTCACCTTTTGTTAGGCTCTGTAAATTTCTAGAGGGACGCGTCACCAGCAGTTCGGGGTTCAGGTCTTTGCTGCATGGAGCGCTGCAATGAACTTGGGGTGACATTTGTGTTCACAACCCTACAAGCTGTGAGAATGGTGAGCATATTTTCACACGAAAAGCACTGAAAAACGTAATTTTAAGGTGAGAGTGGTGCCCATCAGCGGTCACACTACCCGCTCCTGGCCGCACCTCCTGGTGCACAGGCCACGTCAGCCGGGGGGGGTCGGGGAGAGCCCCTTCCCGCCGTGTCCTCCGGGGCTGCTGGTCGCTGCCCTGCCTCCCGCGGCACCCGCAGGAACGCAGAGATGCCGTTTTCTAATGGTGCGCGGCTCACGCCGCG
>VZSE01009823.1:600238-701774 GCA_013398275.1 Promerops cafer | reverse complement strand
GCCGCCCCCACGGCAGCATGCCGGCCAGGGAGCCCTGGGCAGCGCACCGAGCCCGCGGCAGCGCGGGGCACCGCGCCGGGCACGAGGGCCGGCAGCGCGATCTGCTGCTCGCAGCCTTGGGCATGAAACTGGGCGCTCGCAAGGCGTCTGTGACAATCTGGCAACCTCTTAAACTCTTTGCTTATTCGCAGTTGACGTCGCTCGTCCGAAGAGCAACTCTGAAGGAAAATGAACATGTTCCGAAATACGAGAAGGTTCATAATTTCAAGGTAAGACGTTTTCCTACTTAATTCCTTTTTCAGGCAAAGGGACTTTAGCTCGTGTTTTGAAATGGGTCTGGTATTGCAAGGAAATCATATGTTTGCGTACTGGGACTTTCTAGGAACTTAAAAGCTGCGAGTAAACCTCATTGCCGGTTACATCAATTAGGCACGTTTAGAACATAACAGCAGAGGAACTGGGATTTTGTTGGCTGCTTGTGTGCATTCATTTGTTTCGACAGTATTTGCTGTATCCAGTTCTCTCTTTTATTTAGAATTGGTTTATACTGAGAGAGATGCTAAAGGTGAGAAAACCAGCAAAGTTTTCTTTTAACTCTAATGTAGTCCAGTTTTACTTTAAATGCCAAAAAATCTCTTAGGTCTATAGGTAGATGATGAAATTATCTTACCTCAGTTTGTCGATGGTAAATAGCTTTGGAGGTAAGAAGTGTGTTCTGCTGCATCTGGATTGAGCAGATGGTCTGCATTTCCCTTAGTTTTTGGCTTTTCTCCTGTGTCAATGAATTGAGTGTTGAAACCAGCGAGGCTTATACCATGAGGCTGTTGGACACGCTGGCATCTGCAACTACCTTGTGTTCTAATAAAATTTACTTATGCTTCTATGTAGTTTCTAGTTATTGCTTTAAATAACCCATGTTCTTTCACAGAGATACGTGTCAGTACAACATATTCGTGTTTTGTGTCTGTCTGTAATAGGTGTCCAGTAAGGACTCAGTAATGTAACCTTTTGGTGGTCAAATACATTTGATGATAGGCAGTCTTAATTTTAAGACTACGTAAATTTACTGGATTCCTGTAGATGACAGTACAACTTTCATATATATAATTTGAAGGCTAAATGTTGTCTTTAACATAAAAAAACCCCAAACCAAAAATCCTACTTTTATTTCTTTTAAGAGAAAGGTAGATTGTTAATATAATACAGGCATCTGATGATATAAGCACCCGTTAAATATCTCCTGTTTTCATTTTTGATTTCCATCACGCACACGTCGGAATGTGGGAATGTCCGTATGCATGCATGTATATTTATTTACCTATTCTCCATCTGATTTTATTTAAACCATCTTCTGGCTTTTGAGTGTAGATAATCACCAAAAGTGGAAACTTTATGTGATCAGGATGTTTTGTTTCATTTGAGTTCTTCCATTAAGCACAATTTTGAAAACCATGTACAAAATGGTATGTAAGAAGTGTTTAATACAAATGCTTGGCATAACGTAATTGTGCTGGCTGACGGTTCAATGCAGAGCATTTTTTCACAGACTCCTGAGGTGTCCTAAATATCTGCAACGTCTTGCAATTTTCATTCATTCCTTAGAGTTTGAAAATAATTCTTGCAGATGCCAGCAGATCATGATTTTCCATGTACTACAGTGTATGTAGGATAATAAGTATTTAATTTTGTACATCTGTGTTCCCTAGTTGCTTTTCTTTAACTGCCTGAAACACATCTGTTTTGAAAGTAATCTGATAACCTGATTTTCATTCATTCAGATTTGTTTATTTCTTTTTCTTCCATAAACTGTTTATGGAAAGTTTCGGAGCTGTGAGTTTTCCAGTCTTTTCCAAAAACAGACTGTATGTCTGCTCCAAGGTCATAGCCATGGCACAAACTTTCCACACAGATTGTTTTCTTTATAATAGCTGTACTTTAGTTCCTTTATACATAGTGTTGCCAGAAAAATGTACCTTGTGAAGTAAGTCTGTTCTCAAGTCAGTGGAATGGAGTTACCTTTCACAGATAATTTTTGCTATAAAAGACTAGAAGGGAACAAGCCCCTTATAGGGTATGCTGCAACCAACCTTCCCGTGGAGGGAATGCTGCTGGCATTCATGAACTCTAAATGTGTCCACTCTGCCATCAGAATAAAAAGCAAAAACATAAGCTCTTAGTAAGTACTGTGTTATGGCTCTAAAATGAATGACCATCGTTAGCTTGTGTGCTTCTCTCCTTTATCATTTCTTTGCATCTGTCAAATTTTTTTCCTCACATGTATAGATGTTGTAATTTAAAATGTCTGCATGAGTCTCCTAGGTTGTCTGCCAAGTAGCAAATCTGCCACCCATGTGGAGAGGAAGGAAATGTCAGGCCCAGAGTCTTCAACCTAGACTTTTGAAACAAACCAAGAAAAAACAACTCAGAAATTAAATAAATTTATCCAGTTCAGCTAATCAACAGTGACTGCTGTCCCCAGAGGCTCCACAGCAAACAGGAGCGTGTCTGCTGCTTTGTACCTCTGCAGCTAATCTGCTTTTTGTGCTGCAGGCACAAGGCACCAGATAGGGACCCCTAACCCTCTCCCAGCAGCTTCTTTGATCAGCCACATCACTGCTTGCAGAAATGAAGGGGTCTCAAAAATCCTTTTATACTGGAAGTGCTGCAGCATCCTAGTGGAGAGGGGAGAAATGGAGAACCGCAAATGCACAGCAGGCAGCGATGTTTTCTTGGAGAAGGGAGGCTGACAGACAGCTGCAGCCACTCCAGAGGCAGGCTGGGGTTAGCAAACATCCCAGAGACTTGACCACAGGCTAGGGCACCTCCGTTCTCCCTCCGCCCCTGCACCTCCTGTCTCTGTGCAGTGGGTAGGTGGGGACACGGGTGCGGTTTGAGCGCTCAGACTCTGCTGCCTGCAGCCAAGCTCAAGTAGAGGAGCACGGTGGCAGAGGAGCAGTGTAGTGAATGGTCATTACAGGAGCGCAGTGCCGAGGGGAGGGGTGAACATGAAAGCTGCTTTTAAATCATCAAGAGGTCTCCTGAATAAATCCATTAACCGATGTTTTGCTCCAAGGGTTGTTTGAAAGAAGAATGTAAAGACAGTTTTACTAGGAGTGCTGACATGGCAGGGTTTTTGAGAGGATTTAATCTTACTTAAGTCTCCTGGAATGTGAGTTGTCTCCTGCCTGAAGGGAACAGGCTAGGTAGCCAGGGTGACAGGAGCTCTGCAAGGAGAGTGGATCGGTAATGATCTCCAACTCTGTAATATTCTCCTGGCTGGAGGAGTCTGGTCTCTCATGAGCATATCTCAAATGCAAATACAGAGTGCCTGAATTCTCTTAAATTAATCTCCGTAAGTAAAGAAAGGGATGATTATTTATAAATGTCAGTTCTGACTGAGTTTTAAATGCATATCCTTCACGGATAGGTGTGAAAGCTACGTGTGAAAAGTATTCTACTTTTCAGCATATTTTCACCTTTTCCAATTTATGAAAAAAAGTTAAATTAATATTTCTTTTTCTCTATAAATCTAATATAAAAGACCCATTTTCTGATAATTCAAATATATGAGATTAAAGAGGCTTACATTGTTTGATACAGCATTTTATTTAGCTCTAATTGAATAATGGAATTTGATATGAGTGTGACTTGATTGGGTCTATCTTTTTGCATATTTGGATTACTTTTGCTTTCCCTACATTTACTGTGCTTTTCTGAAATCCAGCACACTGAATGAGACCTCTTGTAAAATGAATCATTAGACCAAATGAGGACAGTCACTTCACCATCCTCAAAATTTCAGTCGCACCTTTTCTCACAGAAAGGGTTTTTCTTTCTTTCAATTCACTTACCCATTATGGGGAATAAATCTCCCCACAGTCTGTGGTACAAACCTATCAATAGGGACAAGGGTGTGTGTGTGCGTGATGGGTATCAAGCTCATTCTTCCACCCAGTGCAGATGAACAAGAGCATCTTCTGTTTGGAAGGTCTGGGAGACCTGTGCTCTTGGAAATGCTAACAAGGAGCATAGCTGAAGCCAGTGGGGTTATTTTCTTACAAAAAGAACTTAATCATAGGGGAGAGTTCTGTAACAGAAGAGTTACAAAGTTCTGTAACTTCATAGAAGTGGACAGAATAGATTCATACCTAATCATTCCCATAAATTTATTCTACCCCTGGATCCTACCAATAAGAATGCTTTTTACTGTCCTTTACAATTCTCATAGTTGCTTATATTGTCCCCAAAAGGCAATAACTGTGATAGCTTGTAAATTAAAATAAAATTTCTTATCCAGCTGCTATTTAATCTATTCAGTAAGTTTAAGGGTAGGGAGCAGCTGGGCACTTCTGGGCAGGCAGATGAAGGAGGAGCCTAAGGCAATAGAGGAACTGCAAATCTGAGGCAAAAAGGGGCCTGTGGCAAGGTGCCATGTGGAGAATGAGAGGAGGAGCAGGGGAAGATCTGGGTTGGAAGGTATGAAGTGGGCTCTAGGCCAAAAGACTTAGACAGCAGGGTAATCCAAGTTGGGTTTAAGGTTTTCTCCATCTTCTCTCTCTGGTGAGGCAGTTTATTAGGGTAGTGAACACACAGGATTCCCCTTGCTCAGTCCTCTGCACTTTCCCACTCTTCATCTCCTCATCTCTCCATTTCTGCTCTACATCCCATAGTGTTTTGCTGACAAAAAAGGTACCTCTAATGAGGTACCTTCTGCCCTGAGTCCACCCTGATATCTGCCATGGAGTATCTTCTGCATCTCCTCACCATCTGGTGCTGTGGACTTGGGCTTTGGACTTGGGCACTGACCTCACTCCTTCGCCTGCTGTTTGTGTGGGGCTGGGGAAAGAGATAAAACTATGCTTGAAAAATGTTCATTATAAGGAGGGCAGTTGTGGGAGAGGAGCTAAGATTTATGGGATGATATCTTAAAAGGAGAAGAGAAAGGTGAAAATCTGAGACTAACAGCAAGAAATCTCCTGGGTTGTGAAATTTGTTAGTCAGTGCAATAACCTCCTAATCACTTGGCAAGCTTAAAATAAGCCTGGACAAAACACCTTAAAGGTCTTCACTCCCCTCCAGCTTTTGTGACTCGTGGGCCCTGGGGAAGTTTTAGCTCCCTTGGCTGGTTACAGGTATTCCTTCTGACATCTCTGGCTCCTGATGAGTTGAGCCAGCAGAACACCCTGCAGGTGTGTTCTTACTGCCAGCAGTCCAACACACAAACCCACTCTTCTGCCTAGATTAGTGCCATGGTGCTTCACTGAAGCAAGAAGCTGTCTGCGCCTGTCAGGGCTGGACTGAAATCTGTGCTTCCTTCATTTTCCCCAGGATATTGTCTTGTTTCTCTCTTGCATTTCACAGAACAGATCTATCTCCAGAAGACTTATTTTTTGCTACCTCTTTGTGCAGTGCTGGGTACTCTCATGCAGTTTCCTAGTCACTATCTCAGTAGTGCTGACGGCACAGTCAATGAATTGTAATAAATAACAGTTGCAAGACTGCTTGCTAAATCAGTCAACATTAAAAACATAATTCCCTTTCAAGCCAACAGTTCTTCCAGAGAGATCTTTTTCCATGGTTACTTAAACTAAGTCAGCCAAGGTGCTGATGAGCCTTGTTTGTTGAGATTCATCATCCCCCTCCTCGACTGAAGCAATATCCTGGCTTTCTCTTTGAGAATTACCCACTTGAAAGGCCAAATGGGGAGCTCCAGACCAGAGACAACATACTTTTCCAGAAGCAACTGGAGGTAGAATATAACCTTAAATATGCACAAGGAGTGAAGGCTCAGGTGAGGACCAGTCCCTGGAAAGAGTTTGCTATTATAGACAAACTCAAGCATCACTTCAATGAAGAGACTGCTGATATTAACAAGAGTTACTCTGCCAATGAAATTTGTGTCACATCTTGGAAACAAATAAACCGCCCTGGCCCAGATTTTATTGTGGTAATTGCATCTGTGCTGGGTGCTTTGCTAGTGTAAGAAGTCATAGCAAATCACTTCCATGCCACATCTCATTCTAGAAGCTTCTCAGTAGAGCCATGCCTAAACACTGGGAAACTAGGAGATGGAAAATGCAGAAGTGCTGCAAAAAGGCCTGAAACTATATCAAACTCTTACTATATTAAGCAGAGCCATTTTTCTGTGACTTATGACATGAACTCATTTCTATTTCTGATGTTCTGAAAACTGGGGCAGATGCTGATTTGGGGTAAATTGATCTAGTTCCACTGAAAAGAGGATGCTGGATTTTTTATTAGGAACAGAACTGGCACTGGACATATTTTTGAAATATCTTTAATTGAGCCATTGCACTTACATGAATATTCAGAGAGAGAGCTGGGTGCCTCTAGCATAGTCCCTGGGGAGAGTCATTGTGTGTTCCCAGAGATAAGAAGACCTTAGGAAATTTACTTTCTATTAGACACCTAGGACTCAAGGGGGAAAAATGGTTCAAAGGCGGGGAAAATACCTGGAGAACATAACTGGAAAAAAACTTCCACAAAACTGCTGAGAAGACCTCATCAGCTCTATGTTGTTCCTTCTGAAATTCATAAGACAGTTCAATCCAGAAAAGCTTTTAGGCATTGATGGATTTTAGTCTCCTAAAGTATTTATTTAATATTACTTGCACTTCTTTTTTCCAAAGCAGATTCCAAATAGCACAATGTTATTCAAACCTTTCTGATTTCCTAGTGCTACTCCCTGAATTCAGGCTTTGCCACTGATTAAAAAAAAAAAAAAAAAAANAAGCCTTTCTTCTAAATACTTAATTTATTTAGGCTGTAATTTCTTTCCACCACACCAGCAGTTTTTTCAGTCCACATGTGTGGATCCTGTGAGTTTGCCTTGTGCACAGCCCAAAGCCAGACCAGCTCTGGTAAGGGTAGGAAGCGCTCCTCTGGGGAGGACTGGGACTTTGCCTCTAGAAGCTTCTAGTGCATGTTATGCTCTCATCATCAACAGCTTTTCCTCCAAATTAGCCTTAGGATCATGACAAAAGCATTTATTTAGGAATCTCTCAGGGGTTTATATTCTATTTACATGTAATGTACATATGTATATACAATTTTAATTCTAAGGGTGTAATTCAATTTTCACCTCTAGTTTCAGAATTTTTTATATGGATGTATCAAGTAAGTTGGACCTGGAATAAAATGCAAAATGTTCCTGTTTCCAGATATCAATCTAAAGAAAATCTGCTATTCTATCCTGAAAGAAAGGTGGCCATTTTCACTCAATTACAAGCAAAAAAGCCAACAACCTGCAATTCTCATTTTTTGCTTCAGCTCTTGTAGGGCACAAACTAACCTCAATTTCCAGTTGTTCCCATCTCTGCTGACACAGGCAGTGCAAACCAGAGAGTAAACAAGATCTGACAGCGCTTCTGGCTCCAAGTGGGTGAGGACGTGGAGGGAGGTTGTCCTGCTCCACATTCTCAGTGCCCCCAGGGCGCTAGCGGTGCTATTTATACCCCACCTCTGGGCGAGGCAGCGCTCTGACAGCGCCTCTCCTCTCGGGAGCTGCTGCACAAAGTCATGGGGAGGTCCCAGGCTGGCTCGCCGTGGTTAACACCCCAGCTGGGCTAAGCAGAGTCAGCTCTGGTTCTGAAGAAGGCTTGTTCCACTGGTCTCAGTTACGTTCATTTCTGTTACACCTTCACGGGAAAGCAATTATCTTGCAGATACCGCTCTGCTGTGTGGGTTGTCATGGCAGTCTTCTTGCTTCTCAGATTACTTGTCAGCAGCAATATTTTCCTCACAGGAGAACTACCATGTGCTGGAATATTTGAAGTGCTTCAGACCCTTGTTTTAGAGGCACTATCTAATCATCATAATATATACAAGGATATATTGAAGCATTGCCTAACTGATGGTTGAGTTTCTCACTTGTATCTCTTCTTCACGTCCAGGCAATCTCTCTCTGGACCAGGGATGGATGAAAAGGACATGCCTATTGGATGCCAGCATGGGTGTGCTCAGTGCCTGATAAAATCAGCTGTGACAGGGAAAACAGGTGTTAATAATACAGGCTGAGTTCATCATTCTAATTGGGATTAACAGTGTCTCCCATATTCAATTAAAAGCTTGGTAAAGCCCCAATAGGCAGAATTCAGCTGATGAAATTGCAAATCAGTTAGGAGCACTGAGCTGACAGTCTCCATCAGCAGTGTCTCATCATCTTTGGGAATTTGTTTGAAGGACAGTATAGCCAGCAGACCTGAACCTTTGGAGTACCATGTGGTGCAAATGCTGGGGGGTGTGCCACATGTTCACATGGTGGACTTGGTCTCCTTTCTGAGCACCGACAAAGCTTCTGCCTAAGGTGTAAGGCTCTGGTAGCCCAAGAGTATAGATCAGCAGTACTTTTTTCCATTCTTTTTCAAGGTGATGTATCCCATCCCACAGCAGATGGTAATGCCTGGATTTTCCAGACCCTGTTTCTCTGACCAGCAGTTTGGTGTGGAGGGCTATGGAAGAGGTGCTCTGTGGGGAGCAGGGTCTGATGGAACAAGCATTCAGTGAGACCCTGGCAGCAGCCTCTAAACAAAGGAAGCCTTTTTTGTATACTATCCCAAACACTTCTGTTTTATGTGCTCAGTGTTTGTTTTCTGTAACCATAGTTTTTCAAATCCAGCCCTGTTTTCTTCCTGTCAGTGGCTTTGCTAAAGCTCTGTTGATCCACCATCTTCCCTCATACCAGGTTTGCACAGCACTTCACTGGTATTTTCTCATTCTCTTCCTCCCTGCCTTGACAAGTGATAAAATGCAAGTCTCCCAGTTAAGAATACAAATTATCTGCCGGCTCATTGCTGATCTGAAGGTAGCAATCATGAGTAGCTGAATAACTGCCTTGGAAAAACCAAAAGCATAAAAAAATAAGTGGAGTAACAAGGTGCATGGGTAACTAACTTCAACAGTGACCTTTATAGAGTCTGAGAAATAATGGGGAGAGATCTGCTTGAGGAGTTCACAGCTTGTGGTATAATCTGCTGTCAGAGCCACTGGGTCATTTTTTATTTGGCTGTCCTAAAAATTTGTCTTTTCTAAAAAAAAAATTAACTAAATGCAAAACAAAAATAAGTGAAATTTTCTGACACTCAGAGTTGTTAATCACAAGAATTAAGCTACTTTTCCTTGTGTGTAAGAAAGTACCTTTTAAGCCTGAGCGAAAAGCTTCTCCTGCATAGTGCACAGTAGTTAAATGTTTATTATACCTTGTTGATAGTGCAGCAGAGTTAAAAATATAAATGCCTAGGGTGTAAACGTAACATGAGGCTCTGCTCTTACCTCAGACTTGCAGGACAGCTTAGTAATAGTATTTTATATAGTTTCTGAAGCAGATATTTTCCTTTAAAATTATCTAGATTTTTCTTTTAAATTTATTTTCTTCTCCTGGAATTTTACAAATTAAGATTAAAACCAGTTTAATTTGCTCTCCCACTCACTCATTTTCCAGATTCTTATAAAAAATTACTCCCATTTGGAAAGAGAGAAAAGATTTTTAGGTGGGAGTGAGAATGGAAGGATTGGGAGATGTAAAGCCACAGTTGGCAATCCTGCTCTCTCACATTTTATAAGACAGTAAAATCTGCATATGGCAGATGCTCTTTTTTACAAGGGGAAAGAAACCCCTTGTAATTTAAGTCAGGATCTCTGGAACTCTGCTGGGTGTGTTTTTAGAAATTTTTCTGGAAAGCATCTTCTAGTTTTGAAAACAGACAAGTTGCTTGGCTAGCTTTTAGATTGGGGAATTAAATATAAAAATCAGAATGCTGTATTAAACAGTGCCATGTGATAAATGCAGTATTGTTTGCAGGTGCTGGCTCTTGAACTAACAAAGGGATGCTAAGGTGTTTGTTTTTAGCTGCCAGACCCCACCCATCCTCTAACTAGGATTAGAGGCTGTTCTGACCTACCTCAGAAGACCAATTTTTCAGTATTTTCTGGCATCACTCACTGTGTCTGATTTAATTCCCCGAGAGGGTGTGTATTCAGACCAGTGCAGGGTTAGGTGTCTGGTTCCACTCCACAGAAGTGGGAATATGCTCTGGCACCGCTGAGCTCTGGGAAAAGAAAGCACTGCTCAGAAACAGAGGCTTCAGAGCTGATCTTGTAGGGTTGTATACACCAGGGCTGGAAGGACATTGTGACTTTTGGGCCTCCTGTTTAACATTGCCAGAGAACCTCCCATCTCATATAAAAGATGAAGCAAGGCAGAGCATCATGGAACACAGAAAAACCTACTCTCACCTTTTAATCTGTTTTGAGCTTGCAATCAGAATAATGGATAAGAAAGAGTAATTTGGATGGGGCAGCATAAAGCAGAGCAGGCTCAGGGTGAATCCAGCTGATGATATGGAAAGGCATTTCAGTATTTGGATGAAGCCTGGCTGCATGGGATGAGGCAGCAGTGCTAATGCTGCTGAGACAGTGGTTCTGAAGGGCAAAGTCAGTCCTGGTGTTGTCAAGAGTGACCAGCACATGCAGTGTTGGTAGGGAAGAGGAGAGTCCACCTTGTCCTTGTCGTTTTTAAGTTGGTGATGAGTCATGTAAACTCTTCTGAGGAGCAGGCTGAGAGCCAGGGTGATATCAGGGGATCTGGCTGTGGTAGAATCCAGGTGAATCATAGTTACTACATGTAAGAGAAACTGAGCTCATTTTAAAAGTTCATAATATTAAAAATGGAGGCAAAAGGTTGGAGCAGCAGATTTGGGATGTGATAGACCCCACAGAAGAGTTTCTAAGGAGAATCAGGAGGAGATGGAAACATGCAGACCATGGTGCCAAAAGGAAGGTGCCAAGAAGGAAGAACGTTCACTGCTAAAACAGCCAGTTAGAGATCGGACATCTGAGGTTTATTGAGTATCTGCACTGGGGATGGCTCTGGAGAAGCCAAGTTGGGACTCCAGCACCTAAGGACAGCATTAGAAATGCTTAAGCAAATAGCACATTCAGTGGTTTGATGAATTGAAATCAGCAACCACAGAGGCACAAGGTAGGATAGTATAATTCTTTTTATTTAGAAAGAACTAGTAATGTGTCAGTCAGCATTTGAAGGAACAAAACAAAATTCCCCTCCTTTGTGCAGTCAGAGATACTAAAACCAAAACAACTTACAAAACTGAAAAATATTGTGAAAAGAAAGTCTTTATTGTCCAGACTTCTGAAATATCAATTTTGTTTCAATTTTCCTCGACAGGATTTTTGAGAAGTATTTTGAAGAAGTATGTCTCAGGGGGAATTTGACCCCAAAAAGAAAAAGATGGTGACTGACATT
The DNA here is from genome assembly GCA_013398275.1 of Promerops cafer. Lineage (NCBI taxonomy): Eukaryota > Metazoa > Chordata > Aves > Passeriformes > Nectariniidae > Promerops > Promerops cafer. The sequence goes on along the minus strand of VZSE01009823.1, from coordinate 690,493 downwards.
ATGCCTTCTTTTTTTCCCTGGAAAAGTGCTGTTAGTCCTGCAGGCATTAAAGCACAATGCTTTGCTTGAGGATATTAGAATGTTCTTATTCTGGGAAGAGAACACTGCCAGAAACCCTGATAAAAACCACCAGGCTGAGGAAGAAAGCGAAAAGGATGGGGGTAGTGCAGGTGGGTAGTGGAACGAATGGTGCAAAAAATCTCTTTGTGGTGAGAGAAAAAAAGAAAATGGAGAGTACAGCTGCTGACAGTCTTGTCATTGTTTGCTTTGTGGAAGTCAGCCAGAGCTGCAGGGAGAAGAGGCCTCATGGAGCACATCTCACCTTCCAGAGGTCTGACTGATGGGTGGGGACAGAGCGGGCAGAGCTGGGGACAGGCAGGGCTGGGCACTGGCAGCCTGTGCTCATTTTGGACCAGGCAATCAGGAGCCTCACTCAGCACAGACGTGCATGTGAATTACTTGGTGAATTCAGGATAACTTTCCAGACTGTCTCAGCAATCTCACTGCTGCTCCGAGGGTACCGAAAGCCCAGGAGGCTGCAGAGCTTCCTTTAACCAGAACTGAACTGTGGCCTGCAGAATTGCAGGGTGGTGCTCTGCGTTGTCACTTGTGGGGGTGTCAGCTGCATCCAGCTGCCTCTTACATCAGTGGCATGGAGAACACCTCAGTCAGGCCACTTTGCCTTGCAGTGTTCATAGCTAGAGCTATGTGCAGATGTCAGGAGCAAACACTTCCACCAGCTCCTTCTGTCCCCGTCTCCACACTGATCCAACTGGGCACTGCACACACGTGAGGTCACTGCCTGCTCCCATGCTCAGTAACTCTGAGGAACGGAGTGATTTCAGCCTAAAGCATTTTTGCTATATTTCACTGCAAATTTCATTTCTTTATGATCATCAGCTACTAATTTTATTTTCAGCCTGTCTATTCTAAATAGCAGCTCAGAGCCTTTTACACTGGCTAAGGAAGTAATGATTTTCTCTGTAAAGAATCCTGTGGTTTTCTACAGCAGGAGCTTTATCAGAATAAAATCAGAAGCAGTTAATGGTGCCTGCAGGATTTGTAACAAGCATGTGAGCCAGGAATGAAAGCAGCACTGGGGTTTTTTTTTCTTCTTTAGCTTTGAATTTTTTCCTGGTTCGGTGGATTCTTTTTTTTTCATTTTGGATTTTCAATATGTAGCATTAGTCTGAAGAAAATTAATTTCCTATTGGAGTTGTTCTAAGCTGGAAAGTCTCTAGGCAAATTTACAGTATTTCTGTGAGGCACTGGTATTTTTGCCTGGCAGGACTCTTTCCATGCAAGGTGAAATATTGTAGCCCCCTACCCATTTCACACAGTGCCTTATGAAGGGGAGGCCATAGCAGAAGGGATTTGAAATTGAAAAGTGAACTCTTGCACAGTTGCTGCAAAAGCCTTGCCTCATGGCCAGACTCCTGTCCAGACAGAGGGATGCCAAGAGGTGGGAGAAGGGCTGTACCTGCTTCTCTGACCTGGTCTTGGAGCAGACCTCCACAGACCCAGTTCTGCTGCTCTGGATGGCGCGGGATGGAGGACTCCAGTTTTCCACAGGTCTGAAAGAGTCTTGGTTGTTAAATCTTTCTTCGTTCCTTTCTTCCTTTCCTGCAGTGATAAAGGGAAGCTTCCTGAAACTGCATGTGATACCTTCAAAGAAGAGGAATTCTGCACTGTTTACATGCATTGGTACTGATGTCTGTGAAATGATTGGGTCATTTTCTGTAATTTTCCTTTCTGCTACTGTCTTCCAGGTGCACACGTTCAGGGGCCCGCACTGGTGTGAATACTGTGCCAACTTCATGTGGGGCCTCATTGCTCAGGGAGTAAAATGTGCAGGTAACAGTCATTCAGTGTTCTTTTCCTGAGTCATTCCTCGTGTTGTAACTCTGTAAAATGTGCAGCCTGCTCTGCTGTGACACCAGGGGGCCAGGGGCCAGTCTGCTCCTTGGCAGTGGAAGGAGGAAATGTATCCACCCTGCTGCTGATGGTTCCAGGTATCTGTTCTGGTAACTCACTGGAGTGATGCAGAGCAACCTCCAGCATTCACAGAGAGGAGACAATCATTAAGAGATTTTTTCCCCCCCCCCCCCACCCTTTTAGAATGGAGGAGAAAACAGACAGATGCATAGTTAGCTTTATTTCTTTTATAACATTCCATGTACTGGTAGGTGTGACAAAGTCATTGGTGATCTTGATGTGCAAGGTGGACATCAGCAAATTCCATGTTACTTCTGTGAAGCAGACATTCAGGTTGATTTTATATATAAACCAGCTGACTCCCAGCGTGCCATAGACACTAAATCACATCTCCTACTTGAAACTGAAAAGAAAGTAAGAAAAGGGATGATAAATAAGGGATGCCTACTGAAATGTTACATAAACATTCAGGTGCTGGTAGAAATGTATTACACGCATGGGTATCACTGCAGGCATTTCTGGGATAAAGCCTCTCCAAAGGAAAACAGTTTGACAGTTTTATTGATAAGGTTCTTCTGAAAGGAAAGGACAGTCAGCTTTCTTTCAAAGGCAAAGAAAAGGATCAAAGTGATCAAAATAGTTTGCTGTATTTAAAAAGTATTTTATGACATTCTAGCAAACAGTATTTATAAAAATGGTGCAAAGAGATGTTGATGAAGACCTGCTTACGTTGCCCTGGAAACTGAATTTTCAAGCTAATTTAAGAAAATCTGCTCTGTCTAAAGCTTTCTGAAGTCTTGTCTCAAGCAAATAAGAAGGCTTTTATCACAGAACTGCAAAATAATGTAATATTTAAAATCCTTTCTAGCCACATAGGATTGAAATATTTTTAAATTCTTCTCTCATAACTATTTGAATGCAATATTTTGTTGTTAGCATTACAGTCTGCACTGTCCAGGATGCATTAGAGAGTGCAGCTCTGTTTTAAGACATGATTATGTAAAAATGGCATTTCCTTTCTCAGTATTTTCCCTCTACTGAGAATACAGTATTACAGCCATGTCCTCCACTTGTGAGTGAAGATTGTTAGTACTTTTTACTGCTCTTGATTTTATACAGGCTGTACAGTGCTAGGAGAGGAATTTTGGTTTTCTGATTAGTATGTTTTTGATGACACTTGAATCAGCAAGTGTGCCATCTTTATTCCTTGCCTTAGATGCCTCCATTTGGGCATTTAGGAGAGATATCAAATATTTTTCAGATTGATGTTAGGTAACTTTGATGCAGAAAAGCAATAAAAATAAATGGTATGAAGGCTTGCAATGGTGCATGGCACTGTGGAATTAATACTATTGCTTTTACAATTAATCCAAAGTGCTTATTATTTTGTACTGCCTTTTTTTTTCTTTTAACTGAAGTATATCTGATTTTCTGGATTTATGCAGATTTTTCTAAATTGTGGGTTTCCAAAAGCTTCCAAAATCTGGTTTTCTTTCCTCCTTATGAGGATGGTAGTAAGTACTGCATGCATCTATTGTCCTCCTTGCAGCATAAGGAACATATGTGCATCAGATGACTCCATGAGTTCAGAAACTATAATTAGGGCTTTCTGTCTTGTCTGAGGTTTCACGTCAGTGTTGGTAGGTTCCAGTAGTTTCTGTGATCTTGTTTGTGTTTTAAAATTCCACATTGTACAACCATGCTTGCTGAAGTGTCAGCAAGGATTTGGGGTGGGGTGAGGCTGCAGCAGTGTCTGCCCGTTCCCACAGCTGGGGCTGTGCAGCCAACAGAGCCAGAAGCTGCACAGATCTGGGCATTTCAGGGAAATACTGGAGGTGCACAGACACAGAAGGAGGGCCTGCATAGCCAGTGCTGATGTACTAATGTGGGGCAGCTCAGGCTTGAGTGGTGTGAGTTTGGCTGAGTTTATGTGGTCTTACTGTGCTTTAAAAAAAAAAAAAAATTGTTTCTGAACTAAGTAATTTTAATATGGAAACACTGAGGCACAGTAAACCAGGAGACAGATGAGGCCATTGCTTTTCAGAGTGGGTTTGTACTCAAAAAAAAAAATTACAGCTTTTAGCAGGATGCAGCCCACTTGAATTCAAGTGGGGTTCAATGTCACTTCAGGGAAATCCACAAAATCTGTTTGGTGGTCTGTATAATCATTTTATTGAAAATACCTACAAGCAAAACTGCATGAATCATATGTAATTTTATACTTTTTAAAGCATTTGCTTTTTATAGCAAACAGTTGCACATCTCAAGAGGACTCTATTTGCTGTACAGAAGTGGTAAGTTTAACAAATAGAAATGGATTACTGCATGGGCTACTCTCAACCATTTTAAATCCTATTCTGTGCAGAAGCACAAAAACATGCAAAAAGACAACTGTAGGACAGTCCAAGACCTGTCAAAAGACAAATGTCACTCATTTCAGAAAGGAGGAAGAGCCAGTGGGAAAAAAACAGCTTATTTCTAATGGCTGATAGTTTATATTACACAAAGTAAGCCAATCCTTTAAAAAATTATCAGCCAGAACTAAACACTTGCAAGAGTGCACGTGCCATAGCAACCAGCAAGGATGCCTTAGCAAATTCAACTGGAGTCATGCTTTGTTTCAGTCCTGCCAAAAGACACTGACTGTGTCTTGAGTGTGTTCAGGATCTGGTCAGGTGCAGTCCTGTATTATTAATTCCTGGAAGGTGGATTCTCTCTAAGTTATCCTTGTTCAGGTTTTATGGCAGACGAAGAAGGAGGACTATGTCTTTTCCTTCCTTAAGGAGGAGAGGTAAACATAGGCACCACATTGGACACTTGGTGAATGGTTGTTGGTTGAAATGAAATGTTGGGGTTACCTGGACTGCAAAGGTTGGGGATTAATACAAACTACCAAACATGAGGTATTATATATCATTGTCTTCCAAAATTAGAACTTGGGGTGATGTCTGGGATTTGGATCCTAGGTAGGAAATTAATTGGCGGGTGTAGTATGTAGTCTGACTTATGCTGGAACTATCTAGCAAAACAGAAATAGTTTCTTTTTCCTTAAATGTCATTCTCTCAAATTTGGTCTTTATTTCATCAGCATCTTTAAAGACAAATTTGCATCCTTAGAGAGAATCCTTATAATAAGTATCTGCCCTGCTGCCTCAGAGGGTCGTACTTCCAACTTTTGCATCCAAGCCACAGGCCCTTAAAATTTTTGTGAGATGAAGACACATCTGTATGCGAGGAATCTGCCTTTTCTGATGGCATGCTCCATCTCTAGCGTGCTTTCCTGCAGGCTTCTGCCATAAGGAGAAATGACTGAAGAAGTATTTGAAATTATAATGCCACCACTTTGTGCAAACACTGAAGGTCAGTAGAAGTTATTGAAGACATAAGATTTTACTCCAGGTCAAAATCCAGTGCACGAACTTAGAAAAATGTGTTGTTAGTTATATTCCTCATATGTAAAGCTCTCCCATGTTCACAAGGCTCATCCCAGTGCCCAGAATGTGTTCAGAAGAGAAACTGTAACAATATTGAAAGAAAATTTGCAGATGTGCACCAGGGATGTTTTTTTAATGAATGCTACAAACACGTAACAAGCAGTAGCATTACCAGAACAGTGTGTTCTCAGAGACTAGAGCATTGCTGATGCTGTTCCTGTGCTACCCAAGTGGACTGGCAGATTAGTAGATTTGTCAAGCTGCCACATGTATCCAGCCCATCAGAGCTCTCCAAGTTCTTCCTCTGTACCCTTTTGCTTGTTGTTCTTAATGAATAAGCAGTTTAATCAGAAGATTTTTTTTTTTAACAGGCTGGTTGCAAAGCATTAATTAGCTTATCTTAAAGATAATTTTTTTATGTATCTATTTTGCTGGATGCTTCTGGTGGTATTTTGGGCTGCTCCTAGGAACACCAGGCAGCACGACCCTCTGAGGCTGGACACAAAGCACCATTTCTGCAGCATTTGTAGTTCTGCTCCAGACTATCTCAGTCTGCTACACATGTAGCATTTCCTATCTTTTGTTTTCCTTGGAGCACCTAACTTCTCTCTGAAAACTGATAGACATTAACTTGCAGCTGAACTATCAGTGTGCAGATAACCAGTTGCCACTGGCAGAGCCCAAGCAATATTGCTGCCAGCCCTGACCGCAGTAAGATCTGGGAGTTCACTTTCAAAAGAGTTAAAGTACAGTCTCAAAGTAGGATTGGTTTGTGAATTATTGCTTAAGTGTTTAATTTCCCCATTTCATCCATTTCCTTCTCCAGCAATGGAAAGATGTACAGCTGCCCCATTTGTTTTGCCTTGCTATGAAATCCTTTGTGTTGGAGCCCTGTGTTGCTCCACTGGTGTGTAAGGATGAAGGAGAACACAAAGGAGCCTGTCCATCCTCAGGCATCGATTGTGCAGGCAGAGTGCTCATGCTTTCCTTGCCTGGAAAAACAGCTGATGCTCTTGTGACTAAAGTCAGCAAAGGGAAAGGAAAGGTGTTCTCATCACATTGCCCACTCTCAAGGTACTTTGCATGGCTCAGTCGTGAAAAGCTTCCCTTCTGCCCACGCTTGTGCCTTAAAAACACACCCAAGCTCCTTGGAGCTCATCTGAGATGAGCACCCAGATTCTGCCGCTTGTAGAATGCCGGGCACAGTCAGCCAGCCCAGTCGGGGCCCAAAGAGCAAAGCAAAGCCACAGAGGTCAGGGCTGTGGGAAGAGGAGTGGACAACAGCCCCTGCCCAGCGCAGCACGTGCTGACGCTGTTGGAGATGTGCACTGCCTGACAAGCTGTTCCACCAGCTTGGGATCTGGTGGTGTTCCTGCAAGGAATGAGCTCCAGAATTTGGAAATGCTAATCAGACAGCAGAGCCTTGCTTCAGAGCCGTTCCCAGGGAAGCTGTTCTGGAACTATGTATTCTTGAAACTGTAAGTCCTAAAAGTAGCTTTATCTCCAAGCCCACACAGACCTGGAAGCCTTGAGCAAGCCAGTGGCCCAGCCAGGGAGCTGTCAAGGAGGTAGGCAGGTGTTGTGGCAGGAAGCCTGGGGAGTTCTTGAACAAACTGACTCTAATCTTTCAAAACTTCCATAAAATGAAACCATTGTCACTAAGTGTTTTGGGGACACAAATGTAAATATTCTTTTGATTTGAGATAAGGGAGTATTGGCTGGTTTGATGGGCTTTTTTTCTTTTCATTTCATCATCCCTGATTTTTCGGTAGCATTAGGTAATTTTGTTGCCAAGTAACTAGCTGCCCTCTTGAAATTCCTGTCTTAAAATAACGTACCCTGCTACATGTGCAGTAGCATGTATAGTATGATACAGTGCTGCGGATGTAAGCAGATTTTAGGGAGCATACTCATATGTTTGGAAGCAATTTTTGCCATGGGGCTGCTTAGTGAAGTAGCTTAAGGCTCTGGTGGGACCAGGGTTGCTTCCAGATGTGCCTTGCAGATGAACACATAGCACATATTTGAGGCACTGTGGCAGCTCCAGTGTGGCCACCCAAGTTGCAGCTGTGCAGCTGAGGAGGAAGAGGGCAGACCTTCACAGCACCCCACTGGATTGTGCTTGGAAGCACAGAGTGCAGCATGTGGGGCCACTGGGGCTGCTACCTTCACTTGCCTGTTGGAACATGCTGCATCCCAGGAAACAGAAGACATTGCTGCAATCCCTCTGCTACAGGAAGAGCATTACATTTTTAGAGAAAAGCTACGAGCTCATGAGTGATGTATGAGAGCAAATGCCTTTCTAAGCTATTCACCCCTGCAGGAAGGAACGATGCCAGTACTTTGTGCTTGTGTAGAGCCCACTGTCTTCCTGTGTCAGCTCAGGTGTGAGGGTGTTGCCCTGTCTGGTAGGTGCTGCAGCAGACCAGCCCAAGGCAACACTCGGTGCCAGCACCGCAGCTCCACTCTCCCCACCCTCCTACACCTACCACAAACCTCAGAAGAGTCTTTCAAGACTTCTTGCTGATAATGTAAATCTACCCTTTAGCTCTTAAAGCTATGCTTCACAGTGATAGAACGCATCAATTTTTGGGGGGATAATTCGGACGTATAATTAGAGTGATGTATGTAGCACATCGTATCGTTCCGATGGAGCATGATTAGCAGCCATGTTAGCCAGTAAATCATAAACAAAAGGAAATCTAAAACTGACTGAAGTCAAATCAACAGTATAACAAAACACGACAGCTAAGTATATTTTAGTCTCTGCAAGTATTTATAATGTGTGCTCACGGGGCAGTAGTAACGTACATCTATCTTTTGGCTCTGCTCATGCATTTAATATGAACACGTTATTTGTTCTCTTAGCCCAGTGGACTAACGTCAGTATTAGCTGTTTCTATAACATTACCAGACCTTCTTCTAGGCATCATAGGAAACTGTTGTCAGGCTAGTTTTAAATTTATTACTTCTCATAGAAGTAATGGCACAGTCCATCTGAACTCCTAGATCAATATGCTGTTAAAGCCAGGGCAGCTTATCACTGACTTTCAAACCTGTCATCTAAAATTACTTTCTGCGCACCCTCCTTAAATTTCCAAACTTCCCATAAACTCTTGAATTTATGACAGCGTTGGTTTTGGTCCATGTGGTATATTTGAAAGGTGGCCACAGTTTGATAGCACAGTAAAAGGAATAGTAAGAGTGACTTACAATTCTACTTCGGAGAAATCATCTCTGTAAGGTGAAACTGATTAACCGAAGTCAGCAGAAGTTTTACTATTGACCTGCAAGAGCTCATGGCTGCATCTTTTACATCTGTCCTATATTATTCTAGGATTTATCAGCAGATACAATGCTTTTGGGGGATTTCTCTGAAGCTCCTCACCAGGCAGCAGGTTCTGTAAGAAATGGGTAAGGCTCCTAGTTACTTTAGATCCAGAGTAAAACTGCTATTCTGGATTTATTTTGACATAATGAAAAGTAAACAGACCCTCAGTTTGAAATGAAATTAATCCTCTTGATCTTAATGAACCCAGCCAAATAATGAAGCTCATGTGCAAACAAGGCAAGCAGTCCTAAGACTTTACCCCACGGCAGCAGGCAGGGAGAGTCAGGACTTGGCTTTCCTCTTCCTTCCTACATGATTCTAAAATAATGGCTTTTGAAGCTTTCAAAGCATCTGCAACGAGAACAGAGGACTTTTTTATTATTACTTAGTAGTATTCAGTTTGCAGTACAATTCCTGTTGCTTAGTACTAACAAGTAAGTTGAATATAGTTAAGTACAAAGCTGGGACATTCCCAGTGCTCTGTGGAGAGGAGGACTGACCTCGTGCCATGGTGCTTTTTACCTTGGTGGAGTTAGCAATACACCATCCTTAGTTGTCAACTGAAATAGAGATGAGTGAAGTGACTGAGACATGGATGTTCTGCCTTCTATGAAGTATTGTCAGCTGGGGTTAGACCCCCACTTGGTTCAGGAAGCACAGCACTGGTGAGTTTCAGGTTCTTCATTGAATAAAAAAAACCATTTTCTGATGCAAATTCACTGAAATCACCTTGCTATATTTATGGATATGAAATTGCTAAAGTAAGATGGTTTTCTGTGCTTACACAAGAGGCAAGAAGCCTTAGTTATTACAAGGACACCTCACTGCCCAATAATACTGAACATAAGGCTCACAGATTTTCTAAACATTAGGTATCTGAAATATTTCCAGGTTTTAAATGTTTCTGAGGAATGTTGATAAGCCCTTAAGCAGTGGGTTGGTACATAAAATCTAATCAAATGCAAAGGAAGAACAAATGAGAGAGGAGAAAAGTTGACTTCTGCATTTGTAATTATTATTCTGGGATTAATGAGGTCAGATTCAAAGCCTGTCTGACTCTGTGGGATTAGCAATAACACAATTACTGTCAGAAGCAAGGTTTTCACAATGAAAACATCTCTGTAAATTGAGATTTTAATGAATTGAAACTTTCTTGTATATAAATATAATTAAGATGATCTCAGACAAGGCAATAATTGGTTTAAGTCAACTGTAAGATACTTGGGAGTAGGTTTTTTTTCTTTTTTTTTTTTTTTTTTTGTGTGTATTTTATTCTTAATGATCCTTGGGTTTCCAGAAATGTAACTCTGAGCTATATTGCTGTATGTGTGAAGCAGCTAATTTGCACTCACAGAATCCTTCAGAAGTTCTCATGAGTGAGCTGCTGCCATTCCAGTGTTGTAGACATCATTTTTGATTGACAGGTGTTTCATGCTTGTTGAAGAGGTGCTTCTTGAGGCAGTTTTAGGATTTGTATGTACAATAATTATATTTGCATTTGTAAATACTATTACTGCAATGTTAAGGTTTATTCCTAAATAAAGGAAGCCAAGATTTAAGATTTCCTATGCGGTCTCAATTTGCTTCCCTTGTGTGTCTGTTAAGGTGTTGCCTCTAATTATTTGACTACTTATTGTTTTTACTCCTCAATTTTGTCTTTATTTTGAAAGCAGACTGCTTTAATAGCACCTATTCAGTTTTTTGTCTTCTTGTTTTTAAAAGTGCTGGTCTTACTAATCACACAGTATTCAAACCTCACACCAAAGAAGAGTACTTTTACCTGTGCATTTCCACAAACATTTATTGATTTGGTTCTACAAGACCTGGAGGAGGCAAGAACAGCTTCTCCTCGCCGTGTTACGGCTGGAACAGCTCACTAAAGGGCTCAGGTCACATGTTTCAGTGAATGTGGGTTCCCTATTTAAAGCACAGAGAGACCTGGTTTTTCAAAGTTCAGGCAAAATGTGGCACAGGGCACAGATATTTAAAGCATAGGAGAAGCTCCCCTTGCCTGTGCTGGCTGTCAGGCCCAGAGTTTCTTTGTTCTTGTGCCCAAGAACTACAAGTAGGGAGATGCTGGGCATGTGGTCACTTTGGGGTCCCTTTGGGGTCTTGGAGCACTTGACTAAATGTGGGATTTAAGTAAGTGCTCAGGTGTTTGAAGAAGGCTGTCACTGTTCCCTCTCTGCCAGGAAGGAGATGCCTTTGCCAGCACTGAGGAGCCCGGGTGACCAAACCACAGTTCCCCACAGTGGAGGGGCATCAGTGGGGTCTGCCCCACCCGGGGTCCCGTGTGTCCTGCTGCGCCCAGGCAGCTGCTGGGGAGAGCCCGGGAGAGCTGGGCCAGGCTGGGCCCCGGGCCCCGCTGGGCCAGGCTGGGCCAAAGCCGCTCCGCTGGGCCAAAGCCGCTGGGCCAAAGCCGCTGGGTCAGGCTGGGCCAAAGCTGCTGGGCCAGGCTGGGCCAAAGCCGCTGGGCCAAAGCCGCTGGGCCAGGCTGGGCCAAAGCCGCTGGGCCAGGCTGGGCCAAAGCCACTGGGCCAGGCTGGGCCAAAGCCACTGGGCCAGGCTGGGCCAAAGCTGCTGGGCCAGGCTGGGCCCCGGGCCCCGCAGGCACCGTGTGTGTGCAGCGGTTTGGGCGGCGCAGCTTTGCCCACGGTGGGGTTCACAGCACAGAATTGCATCCAGGAGGGAAATGCAGCACCGCAGCTCCCTGCCCGTGCGTTCCCCACTCCTCACGGGGAAGGGAGGTCACTCCTTCACAGAAATACCTCAAGAGAATTCTGATCAGCCATTTCATCTGGATCAGGATCTGTGCAAGTTTTGATGGATTGAAGGTGAAATGCCAAACTTTAATTGCAAGCAGAGGATCCGAAGTGACAAATCTGGTTGCTTTATAGGCCTTTTAAGTTAGCAAAGTGCTTTTAGCAGCAGGCTGCAGCTGACTTAGTGGAAATTAAACTTAGCCGTGAATTCTGGGGTTTAGTGTTTTGGAAAGAACTAAGTCAAATAACTCGGAGCTTTAGTGGAAGTACAAGAATTGGCAAAATCAGCAGGAACAAAATACAAAGGGATTCTCAGTAGACAGATACCCAGTCCTGCAGTGAGAGAAGAAAGTACAGATTTTCATCAAGGCATTGATCCTTCAAACTCCTACATCCCTTAATCCTGTGACAATGCAGGGCACTCCGGATGGCAGGGCAGCAAGGAGAACAGGAGTCCCTGTGTGTTCCAAGTGCACATCAGAGCGTGGCAGCCACCCTCACTGGGATGTGGTGCCATCCTCACTGGGCTCAGCTGTTCCCTGACAAGCACCTGGGAGTCTGCGTGGCAGAACAGGAGAGAAGGCACTGAAAGCAGAGTCACAGGGTCAGTGCCAGGGGTCAGGTCCCCTCCAGGCAGGGCAGGGCTGCCAGACCCATCCCTGAAGAGGCTCAAGTTTTGGCACTGCCTTGCCAGCTCACTGCAGAGGGGTTGTAGCCTGTTTGTAACCCAGTCCCTACCTTCATCTCCCCCAGGAGATGTCTAAAGTGCCAGATCCAGGGCTACACTGAATATGGAGGTGTTAGGAAATCCCCAGTAACTCAGGAGAAAAGTCTTCGTTGTGACAGCAATGTATGTAATAGTGGTAGGGAACATAATTGACGCCTAGCTCGTGGTTTGAAAAAACATATGGAAAGCTTGTCACTCTGTGTTAGGCCTTCTAGAAATTAAAGAAATGTCGTGGGTAGGAAATCCTTCTGACTTCAGGGCTGTCCCTACCTCAGGTATTTGATGGTTAAGGGCCCTGAAGAGAAATAACCGTTGTGAGCTGAGGTCAGATCCTACCAGAGCCATTTGTACTCCACAGCACTGATCTCAGAATACATTTTCAGCAAACACCAGCCTAATCACGTTTTTATTTTTTCCCTCAGATTGTGGTTTAAATGTGCACAAGCAATGTTCCAAGATGGTCCCAAATGACTGCAAGCCAGACCTGAAGCATGTCAAAAAAGTGTACAGCTGTGACCTTACCACGCTAGTAAAAGCACACTTCACCAAGAGACCAATGGTGGTAGATATGTGCATTAGGGAAATTGAATCTAGAGGTAAGGCATTGTTAATGGACTTTTGTTGCTTTACTGATAATCCATTTAGATTGATCTGGGTCATCTGGGTTTCTGCTGAATGTATGATTGCTCAAAACAGATTTGCACAAGACATTTTGTGACTGCCAATTAATCTGCACAGCTAATACTACACTGTGCATTATTTCATGGTTCATACCATTTATAATATTTATAATGGGAAGTTACTGCTTTGTAGTTACATATTAGTGCTTATCTTTCCAATAATATATTCATTTTAAAAATTAAATAAATGTAGCAAAACAAAGGGGATTCATACTAATGTGTTCACTCTTGCTAGTTTCCCTAGCCCACATTGAGTATCCTTTTCTAGAATTAGGGTATTTGTTTTTATTCTGAAATAATGACTGATCATCAAGTCTGTTAATCTGAGTTATTTTTAAATGAGTTGTAATTGGTTTAATATGTTCCTTCAGCTCTGAAGTCATTTGCGTAAATACAGTTCAGTGCTCATAGAACAAGGCATCTACTGCAATGGTCAGGGTTAAAAACCCTGGATAAGGTTTCATTCTGGAAGAAAAACCTTATAAGGCTTTTAAAGCATGTCTGCTTTTTCTACCTTAAATGAAAAACTTACCAAGGGAAGAACCAGGTGGAAGGCAAAAATCAGGACTAATTTTAATCTTGTTAAAATGTTCATTGCAGGTCTTAATTCTGAAGGACTGTACAGAGTCTCAGGATTTAGTGATCTTATTGAAGATGTCAAAATGGCATTTGACAGAGGTACAGTCTTTCCTGCATGCTGGAACTTGGTGCTGATGTATAAAATATACAGTTTTTCTGCAGAGCCTCTGTCTCACGCTCTGCTGCACCAGTGGTCTGAAGGAGTCCGAGGGCTGTGCTGGCAGGAGGGGAGACACCCCATCAGAAAAGCATATCAGCTTCACTTTGGCCTTTATTACAAAAATCTACTTTTCTCCTTCCATCAGTATCTGTGCTCCAGTAACCATGTGTGTAGGAAGGACAAAGCTTTGTGAACTACTGCCCTAGTTTGCAAGTCAAACTGTGCTCCGAGGGGTGGGGGAGGGATAGAGGGTAAGTGGTGAAGTGCCTTCAGAGAGCTGTGCAACTTAAATCCATCTTTCTGGATGAAAGCCCCAAAATAATAAGATGAATGCAATAGTGCAAACAAAGTTTGAATTATTACGGACTAGAGAAAGGTCTCTGAGAACAAACTCTTCTCTCTGAGAAAAGACATTGGGAAAATTAAAGGCTTTCCAGTTGCAGTCCCTCTATCCCAGTAGAAATCAAGTCCAGAATCCATGCTGGAAACTCTCTTTCCTGTTTGTCTGGAGGACTGGACCAATTCGGACAACATCTGCAGTGTTAGCAGGGTGGGGACGTGCTGGAGAAGCCAAGTTCTGGATTTGTGTCCGCTGCAGTTGGGAGTAGGTAGTATGTTGTAGTTAAATGGTGAACACATGCTTTTCCTATAAAATAGGGGGGCTGTGGACAAAGCTGGTTTTCTGCCTTTTCCTTTTTTTCCCAGACTCCCTGATTGCTGATTCAGTGCTGATGAATGTGTTGTTTTACAATGCAGTGTGTTCAGAAATAGCTAAACGTCCACACCTTAATACAAGACATACTGCAAGGTCAGGCAGGCAGGTTTTAAAAAAACCCAAATGGTATTTTTTAGTAATTATTTGAAATAAAAAAAAAGATATGTTATTTTATAAGATGCTTGAGGTTTTCACCCTGAAACCATGAACATCACAGTCCAGTAACTGTTTTACTTACAAAAGCCAAAATCTGTAGTTGTTTCCTTTTAATAATGTTTGCGTAAGCGAGTTATTGTTTTTCTTTTGAATGCTGCTCTACATCTGTTTACATTTCCAAGGCTTTAATATCAGTGCCTTCTCCACACAGATGGGGAAAAAGCAGATATTTCTGTGAATATGTATGAAGATATCAATATTATCACTGGTGCACTTAAACTGTACTTCAGGGATTTGCCAATTCCACTCATCACGTATGATGCCTACCCAAAGTTTATAGAGTCTGCAAGTAAGTGTAACACATTTTTTGTCTGCTTTTCATTCTTAGCCTTTTCTCCTTTTTGTGCAGGACTGTCTATTAATATTATAGCTGTCCCATCAGCTCTTACTCTGCATGCCCAATTTAGTAAGGATTGCAGGACTAAACATGCAGTGCACATTACGGCCTGACGTGATGCTATGTGAGCATGGTTACATTTTCCTTTGCCTTTGTCACCAGGAATGTTTCCTTTTCATCACACATTATGAATTACATCACTGGTGTGTCTTGCATGAGTCCTGGGTACTTGACAGTGATTATTTAAAGTCCATTGGGTTTATGGTGCCAGAAAGAAGGTGATTTATGGAAATGTTTAGAAATAAGATGTCATTGTTTCTGGAGTTGTCCATTTTGAGTGTTTTCATAGCTGATAACCACTCATCCTCCCAAAGCCACCTTTGGGGCTGGCCTTGCAGAAAATGGGTCTACAAGCACAGCAGTAAGCCCAGCTGGAACATCTCTCCCAAACATGCTGGCTGCGTGAAGCAGCCTGTGATGTGTTCACACCAGCCACACCTGGAAAGGTGTGAGGTAGCTGTGGGTAGGAAACAAGGACTGCATGCTGGCCTTACAGCTCCTTTGGAGAAGGCTTTTTCTGAGTCATGTGGAGACAGCCAAAGGCACTGATGGCAAAGTTCCCAGTACCTTCTGCTCTCCCAGAGTTGCACCTGTAGATTATTTGTGCAAAACCAGTCCAGTCAGCAAGGATTGCCGGAGGATTTTTTTTTCATAGGCTGCAGGGAATCTTTCAGTGGAGTGCAGTTTGCTTTGGGGAATTTTCTTTGTCCAAAACCAGTCACATCCTTATGGTGCTCTGAGCACCTCTTTGGACACACAAATCCTCCATGAGTAATCCAGCAGAGCTGTGAGACCCTATCTCCTGTGCAGGCCAGCAGTTGTTGCCTTTCTGTGTGTGAATTCTGGCTGTCCCTGTGGTGACAGTTGAACATCTGTGTTTCAGAAACCACGGATCCGGATGAACAGCTGGAAATTCTCCACGAGGCGCTGAAGCTGCTGCCGCCTGCACACTGTGAAACATTACGGTATCTCATGGCACATCTGAAGAGGTGGGTGGAATAGCTGCAAAGAGCTCTAAGCCACACTCGTTTTTAGCAAAAGTCCATGTTAGCACCTCCAGAAAAGTCTGGTCAAGGCCCACCAAATCCTGGAGAGGGCCTGTGGCAGGAGTGGCACTGTGCACCACAGCAAAACTCAGACACAAGGGATTATCCCTTGCAAAGCAAAACCAAGGTGGCATGTTAGGGTGTCCATTTTAGTTTCTCAAGTAACATGAACTTACTGTCAATATGTAAGAATCATTACATAGAAAAACTACTTCATTTTAAGCTCTCTTCTGCCTTTTTTCATTTTGTAGTTCTACAAAGTAGGACTGTGTTGACTCTGCTGAGTACCTCAGGCAAAATTCAGCTACTGAATTTCTGCCTGATTTGTCTCTTTATTTCAATGACATTTTTAATGGGTGTTTTAAAATGGAGAAAGGGATGAGAGACATAGGAACAAAAAATTCCACCTTACAGCTTGTGAAGTGTGAAGTTAATTTTTCCTCACCTTGTTCAAGATTAGCTGTTGCTGCTCTACCTAGCAGGTTGCTTTTGCACATCATATTTCTGGTATAGGTGAATGATAAGGTAGAAAGATGACAAAATTCACTATTTTTAAACTTCTGGTTAGTGCTTTACTAAAAGGAGCTGTGCTGCTCAACAGGCCATTGTCTTGCTGCTGAATTCAGGTAATCAGGCACAGCTCCTGTATTTGGAATACTTACAGACTGGAGAGGCAGCAACTTGGTAACATCAGTCTGACCTGTTTTCAAATAAAAACTAAGGCAGAAAGGGAGAAACAGGAAAAATCTTGAGTTTGTAGTTTTTGTATACCAAAGGACTTGTTCATGCAGTGCAAGTGAGTAAGGTGTGTGTGCTCTGAGGAGGACAGACACTGACTCACCACAAACCCACACAGCATTTGCTTTCACTCACTCCCAAATGTTTCACCTGACACTCCCATGTGCAACCTGCTGGAAACAGTGGCCTCTCCTTGGGGAAAGGCACACTTTTTTGTCCAGTTTCCCTAGTTTTCAAGCATATGCAGGCATGGTCTGACACAGAAGAAATGTGAGAATCACTGGGGTTTTTTTTACAGAGTAACGCTCCATGAAAAGGAAAACCTGATGAGTGCAGAAAACCTGGGCATAGTTTTTGGACCAACTCTAATGAGAGCGCCAGAGCTGGACGCGATGGCTGCACTGAACGACATCCGCTATCAGAGACTTGTGGTGGAGATGCTTATAAAAAATGAAGACATTTTATTTTGAATATTTTGGGGGTTTTGTAATAAAAAAGGAAGCAACAGTGTTCTATGGATGAAGGAATATTTTAAAGTAATTTAATGGCTCTTGTCACTGAATTCCACATTTGCTAGAGCTTTCGATGTATTCAGGATAAAAATGAAGGAACTCTTTGTCGTTTCTGTAGTGCCATTCAGCTGATGTTGAAAAAGGTTAACACATACTTTCCAGTACTAGTAATCCTGGGTGTTTATCATGTTAAAATAAAAAACAAAATGCCTAAAGCTATTGCATGATTTGCTCCCTGTTCTCCCTGTTCTGGTGAGACTCATTCCATGAAGAAAACAACTGAACTGGTGCAGCATCTTTGTTCTGGATAGTTTGTGATTGTAATTCAGCATGTTTCTCCGTGTAAACCTGTTGTGAATTTGCTTTTTTTGTTCTATGTAATTGGTTTCTGATACTAAAAAGAAGGCAGACTTATGTGAAACGGAGCCTCTGGCCATTTATTGACATTTCATATTCTTCTCTTCCACTTTTGGGGCTGATTTCTTCTTCGGTTTCTTTCCATTTTTTCCATATAGTAATTTGTTTTTAACAGAAACAAAATTGTACTTTAAATGTTACTTTAAGTAATTCTCCATGATGTTTATGGTGGTTGCAGTGAAATCTGCAATACTGAACAGTGTTCCTTTATTATTATTGCTATTTCAATTGTAATTTTGTATTTTTATCTGGCATGCATATGTTAATTTATTAAATTTTGCTTTTAGAACTCTAACATTACGCTATTTTTACTTACTGAACTTACTTCAAAAATACTGATTGTTTCATTTCTTACATTGGCTCTTGAACACTGAACAACCTCTGACTTAAAGAAATGAGTTAGAGTTTTACCAGTTCTGACAAGAGTAAGTATTTTGGGTCTTGACATGTTGATAAGGTTCCAACAAATTTGTGTCTGCTTTCAAAACTCCTTTCTTCCTTGTCCAAGATGCCTTTCAAGAAGGCTTCAGAACTCTTAAATAAACCAAGAAAAGTATTATCACACCATCTACTACTTCATAAAATATATCTATTGTTATAATTGCCTCTATGTGAGCTGGAATGGCAGCTTACAATTATATAGCTGTAGCTGCCCACAGTAGATGGACACACCACCGAATTTCAAATGCAGACACATCCTAGAACATTTGCTTTGCCCTTCAAATGTTCAGCTCTGGTGCAAGCACTTTGGTCTGCCCTGCAAACATCTCCTGGAGCAGGAGGAGAAGAGGAGGAGTAATCCCCTAGTGATTAGAAGCAGCTATGCTGTCAGCACAGCTGACAGCAATTAGGTGCCTCACTGCATCCCACCCTCCCTTGCATGTCTGGCTAGGAGAGGAGAGTGAGATGGTGGCCCTTCTGCAGCTCTCCTGAACTGGGGATTGAAGGATCCCAGGAAGGAAAAGGTGAAGCTGGGGATGTACACTGGTAAGCATGTGGAGAATGCTGGTCTGGGCTGGGGGCTGCTGGGGAGGCAAAATGGGGGAAGTTTTGAGGGAATCTAAAGTATGGTTTGGTTTGAGGGTTTTTTTCAATCTTCTGTAGTGTTAAAAGTGGCTTGCTGTTATAATTCCTATACTAATTAGCACACATTATCAATTTATTTATGGCAGTGAACTGCAACAGATGGAAAACTCTGTCTCTGGCCGTAGCCTTGCCTCCCCCCAGCCCAGAAGGAGTGGCCCATATGCTGCTCAGTCACATCTGCCTTGCACTCCAGCAGCCACACGTGCTCACCCCTACCTTGCTCCAAGCCGGCTGCTAAACAGGCTGTACCTCCCGCCGCCCTGCCCTGACCCCTTGCNGCTGCTAAACAGGCTGTACCTCCCGCCCTGCCCTGACCCCTTGTGATGCATTTCCTCACTCGGCCCTGTGTTTTGGATGGCTCCTCAGGCCATCCATCCCCCCTACCTTCCCTTGGGGATCCCTTGCAGTGGCTCTGGCTGGCCCTTTGCAGTGTCCTGTCACTGCACTCAGCTCTCAGCCCCTGGCTGTGGCAGCACTCAAATGTCCTCGGCTCTGTGACCAGGAGAAGGGGTGTTTTTTCCAGGTAATGCTGGTGGGGTGTTGCACTGCAGTGTTTGCAGTGCCCGTTCTGGGCTTGCCCTGACTGCGGTGCCGTCACAGCCGGCTGTGGCAGCAGCATCCTCCTCCCAAAGCAGCCGGCAGGAGCTGACGCTGGCAGGGCTGTGCCCCAGCAGCTCCGGCTGCGGCGCTGGCACTCCGTGTCCCTCGCAGCCTCGGGGAGCCAGAGGAGCCGCGGCTTGGCTGAGCGAAAGGCAGCTGCTGTTTCCCAGCGCTGTGCAACTAAACCTGAGCTAGCTAGTTGTAGTTCCCCTTTCTAAAGCGTACAGCAGGAAGCACGTAGTAAATAGCAGTAATTAGGATAATTACCTTTTCTACTGGTGTGAAATATCCAGCTTCTCCGTCTCGGTGCAACAGCAGGCGGGTGCTGCTGACACAGCTGCTCCCCTTGCTTTGCTACAGGTGCTTTTAGCTGTATTTAGGAGCAGTGGTGGCCACCGAGAGGTGGATCAGTGAGAGAAAAGACCGCCAAAAGTAGCAAGTCTAGATTTGCTCTGAGGATGGTCAATGTTCTGCAGGAAAGGAGAAAAGCCTAAATGGGGAGCCACTGCTGAAAGAAAAACAAAAAACCCAAACATACGTGCACACAAAAACCCAAAGCAAAGGCCCTACAACTCACCACACCCAAAAGTAAATAAAACCACCCTCCAAAAACCCATGTCAAGGTCATTCTTTTCTCTGATGTCAGCTTTTCCCTGATGCCCACACCCCGCTGCCCCCATGAGCGGTGACAGCAGCTGCAGCACAGGTGCTCGGGGTCAGACAGCCAGGCCCTGCTGGCATTAACACCCTCACTCTCCCCAAGTCTCACATTCTGATGGCCTATGAAGGAAACTGCATGCCAAGGGATGATACAGCTTCAGAATGTGTTTAACACCAGATAATATCAGTATTCAACTAATTAAGGCTGACACTCTGCCAACCATCCTGCTCACCCCACATGGAACAGAGCTGCCCCTACAGAGTGCACATCTCTTGGATTCGAGTATGTGGGTCATGTGTTGTGTTAGGGTCAGGAATGTGGGATGGAGGACCCAACACTCACTGAAGTGCTTTCTTGACTTGGAATCCCAGGAATCTGTATGCAGTGACTTTTCTTTATTCTCTTTAATTGCAATTTTTTATTAAGTGTGTAGGCAAAAGCCTCCATTTTAATCTTGTTTTTGTTACTATTGTAATGAAACTGATCTTTCCTGAGTGGTAATCATTTAAACAGGTAGTGCAGAAAAAAGCATTGTCTTTGCAGTGAATTTGATATTTCTTTTTGCTATTCAGAAAGATGCTGTGCATGGGCATACAAGCAATTGCATGATTTAAGTTTCATTTATTCAATTTTTTAATTAAACACAGAAAGTAGGTATTTTTAATATTTGTCTTAGTTGTGTGACAATAGAATAAATAATCTAGGTCTATGAGAAGCAAGGGCTATTACCAAGTTGATTTGTTCTCTGAAGGAGTTGATTTCCATGAGGAGTAAGTGTTGTCTCTAGTTCAGTTGACCTTGTTGTCTCCAGTGCTGCAGGGTACGTGTGGACAGCTGGGCAGAGACACTGAGCCAGCTCACTGGCAACACCTTATCAAACGGCAGTTGGACACAGAAAAAGATGGGGGAAAAGGGATTAAACTGCAGCTCCCTACTGGAGGGATGTGTGGGCATCCCCATTTCAAACTGCAGAGCTCAGGGAAAACACTGTGTGCAGAGGCTGTAGGCGGGGAACCTCTGGCAAGGCTTTAGGAGAGCTCTGTGATGAGGGAAGCAAGCTGCCTTCAGAAACAAGAACACGAGCTTCTGCTAATGGCAGGTTAGCTGACAGGATGGAAAAACCTGTTATTTATGATTTGATGAAATAACAAACTTCTCTGGTCTTTCCCCCTCCAATGGCAAAGGAAGGGAAAAAGGCCTCTAAAAGGCATATATGATGTAGTCACTTTGTTCCTGACCTAATTTTTGCATGCTGATCAATGTTCTGCAATGTTTTTATTATAGCTATAATTATGTTGCAGTTGGGGAAAAAAACATTTAGTGAACCTGGCAATCATGGGTTTCTTTTTTAGTCGTGCAAAATTACTGCTTAGCAACTACACCTCAGCCCTAGAAAGCTTATGCAATGCAGGAGGAGGAGGGCCAGGACATGTGTGTGGATCAAAGCGATTGCTGGGCAAACCATGTGAGGCAAGAAGAGAGCCTGGTGCTGTGGCCATGTGCTGGCAGGACTGCAAGGCAAGGGCAGGGGCCCTGTGCCTGACAGTGGGGTGTGAGGGGCTGGGGTGGCCCTGGCACTGCCCCCCCAGCAAACTCCCCCAGGGTCCCCTCCCTGCAGCACAGCATGGGTTGGCGCTCTGAGCTCTGCCTCCAGCTGATTCCAAGGACCCCAAGCTGATGCACTGAGAGGGGGAAGCCTTACCTGAGCATTGAGGGGCACAGCTCTTCTTCAGTTTTTCAGCACATTCTTCCCCTGCCTTAGTCATGGACATTGGGAGTCATGCTCTTCACCAGAGCCCTTGCATAATCTGATCATTTCTTCATGCTGGCCTGATTGTGTCTCTCTCTCCATGATCTGGCCCACACCACAGAGATACTCTTCTTGATGCCTCCTTCTGAATCTCAATTTGGACAGCATGATTCAGTGATTATCGAATGTCTGCTGCTGATTTCATGGTCAGGGTAACATTTTTCTTTGATATCTCCCAAGAGTGATGTCAGTAAGCTGCTCAAGGAACTTGTTTAAGAGCTTTTATTTAGATGTCCTTTTGTATTCCTCATGTATTTTGTCTCAAGGGCATGTATAGCTCCTTACATTACTCAGGTGTTTATCAGTACTCTGCCTTGGTCAATTGGAGCAAATGCTTCTTAGGCCTCTGGGAGCCTTTGATTAATGTATTTCCTGAGGCAATTAGGCATTATTTTGAAATATATATTTAGCAGCCAATCAGGATTTATTTTCAAGCATTATGTCGCCTGTATTTTTTCTTTCTTGCTACCAAGAGTAGAGATTGAATGCTAAGCTTTTTCTCTTTGCCTCTTTTTTTTATGTCTCATTACTAAGTCTGTCACTAATGCAAATAGGATTGTACAAACTGTTAAAATTACTCATTCTGTAGATTAAATGATAAGGCAGTGTATCCTAAAGCTCACTTGAAGGATCACTCACTAAACTCAAAGGAACACAGCACCATGCTGTAGCTCACTGCTCAAATCCAGCACCTACTCTGTTCTCAGAAAAGGGAAGGTGAGAGATTCCTCTAATTTTTTTACCTGTTCTTTTATCCCACCATGATGCTGGACATATGTTGTTTATACCATGCAACAACTCTCACGTGACATCTTCCACTAAACTACTGGAATTCAGGTACACTGAGATTGCTGCAAGGTGAGTTAGACACCACCAATGTGGTGCAGGACAAGATACCTCACAAAAAGGGAGATTTAAAGTCCAGCTGAGTACTTTTTATTTAAAGTAGGCAGAGGCCAATAATGAAATATATGTGGAGGAGGTGGAATATCTGTTGCAAGCTGCTGCAAGGTCAGTTGCATTGACATTTGCAAATCCCTTTCTCACAGAAAACTGTGAGCTCCTCCTGGAAGTACTTCTCCTTGCCATGTGGAGAAAAGGCATCATTTCTAAACGTGTTACAGTACAGTGGATACGTTGGGTTTAAATTGTGTTCAAAAAGATCCCAAACCCCAGCAGTCTATGTTCAGCAGTCCAAATGCTCACTCTTCTCAACCATTTCAAATACAGTGCAATGCTGAGTCTCTACAGCTCCTTTATGCCCCCTCGTTGGAGGTAGAGTTGTGGTCTGCCCACAGCTTACTTTGAAGTTCTCTCTCTGTAGCCTAAATCAAGAAGGGGTGGTCTGAAGCTGCAGCAAAAAGTGACTTGGCATTGACTGGTGAGGATATTGGCAGTGGAGGAAGCTAAAGGAGGAGTCACAGGTGCTGCCATGGAAAGTGTGGACTGGCTTGTTCATCCTTGGTTTGGAATCTCCCTCAGCACTAGGAGGAATCTGACATTCCCTTTCTCTTGCACTGGTGGGAGGAAAACCCCCACTGATGTTCCCTTTTTGACCTGCAGCTCTGATGTCAGGTTTAGCCTCACACCTAAGCTACTGTCAGTTTGCTAATGGTGTTAGTTAAGGGTGAGGCTCTTGCTGCTGTCATAACCTTTCTGGAGAGCCAGCAGCCAGCACAGCAGCCTTCCCAGTACATCACCAGTGACCTGCAAGTGCAGGGGGCACAGAAAGAGAAGAAAGGGAAGCGAAAAAGTTTTCAAAATTGGTTACTTAAGGCAGCCAGGAAAAGTGACCAAGGAGATTGGTCACATGGAATATTCTTTTTCATGAAGGCAGTATGGTTGGGCTGGATGCTGCATGGAATGTCGTGTATCCTCTGGACACTGCTAAGCTGCTCACACCACCAAGCCACTTGCTGTGCTGCGCTTCAGTGCTGAAACCTTTTATGTGTGAACACAGGCTGTGTGCAAACTCCAGGGCTGTGTGACAAGTCAGTGTAGATGTAGCCTTTGTCTGCTAGGAGGATGAACTTCACAATCAGGCTAATCCTTAAACCAGACTTTGTTAAGAATCATTAAACTGGAACTCTCTGTTTCAGTGCCAGTTTCTCTTATGGGGCTGCTCCTCTGGCTCCTGCACAGCTTGGGTTACACTCACATTGCTCTTCTTGCTGTGGAGTGTGTTTACCAAGATATTCCCCCAAATGCCTTGAGTGTGGTGTTTTGAACTCCTGTCAAATCCCAAATACTGGTGAGCAGAGGAATTCAGAATTTGTCTTCATGTGAAATGCTGAGTAGAAATCCGTGGGGCTGACAGAGGAGTGGGAGCCACCCCTGACTCCTGCCCGGTGTTCAGTGTCCCACCCATCTGTGCCTTGCCATTGCCAGCCCCCACCCTCCTGCAGGGACCCAGTTATCACTCTGAAGGTGTTTCTGGAATTTAGGGTGTATCTTTGGTTTTCTGTTTTATCAATTGTAAACACAAGCCTGTAAGTTCCCTGTGGTTTAACACAGCCAAGATCTTGCAGGCTGCCAAGGAGGCAAAATAAATTTTGTGTGATAGGTGAGAGCTACACACCAGGAGCCACAGAAGTCAGTATTTTCCACTAATTACCAAGAAAATTCTGTGTGTGTTGGCAAAGATCCCAACATAAGCAATAAAAGTGAGTATTTGGCATGAGGTCAGTCCCGGGTAAAGACCATATCAACAATTCCAAGTGTGTCATGTGCAGGAGTAGAAATCTGTCCCTGAGCATAGCTAGAGGGTGGCATTTCCTGCTTTAAAACACTCTGAAGGCTCAGGTAGCACAGTGAGGTAGATGTTGACTTTTTAAAGGCAAACACTGCAGCCCCAGGTGAGAGGGATGCTTTGCAGAGATCTGTGGTAAGTGTTTTCTAGGATCAGCACGGGCTTATAGAGGGGAAGCAGCGTGTGGAAAGGGAGAGGGCTTTGCCACTCAGTCTACTGGCAGAATTAAAAATAAAAGAAACTTGTTTCTATGTGTTTATCCAGCTAATACCAGCAATGAGAGAACCTGCACCCCAAAGGTAGGCACCCTGAGGCTCTCACAGGGTTACAGAGGTGTTCTCAGGGTCACAAGAGTTCATCCTAGTTGCACTCACTGCAGGTGTGATGTGGGATGGTGTAGCATGTCTGCCTTTCACCACGGCACAGGAGCCCCATGGGAAGCAGGTGACATCCAGATGGATGTTTGTGCTCTCATCCCATAGCTGGGGTTATATGGGGAATGTGCTGTGAGGTGCCCCATGTTTCAGGATTTATTTTGTATTTGGGAGTGATGACATTGCAAAAGGGTTGTAGCCAATTATATCCTTGTGGGCAGCAATCAGAGAAGGGCCTGTGTCAGTTAATCTGTGCAGCAGCTTTAAGCTTTAAAACAATCTTACATTGCCACCTCTTCTTTCCACTGGCTGCTTAGTGCAACACCCCTCAAAATGCCTGCAGGAAAACTCTGAACTATGGAATACTGGCCAAAATATGCCAGACCTCATGGGAGCTGAACAAGCAGCTTTTATGTGAAGCTAAACTTGAGCAGTCTGCTCTGCAGTTACTCCAGTGGAGAATCACCTGCCTTTAGAAACAGACAGATGTATCTAAACAGGTAAATGTGAGCATCCAGAGAAATACTTCAGGCTAAATGCTCCTGTGGTCTCACTCATGAAAGACACTGTATGGAATGGAGTAGGGATATGATACATGTATTTTCAGAAGTCAGGTAATGCTGAGCTCCACGTTCTGAACTGGAAGTAACTCAATTATATATTTACAAATAGCATCTGAATATGCACTTAAAATATAATAATGTCACCTCCAGAGGCAGACACTCCTAGGAGAGCACTCGGGTGCCTAACACTCATTTAAACTTTGCTTTGGATGTCTCCACTGTCAGGATACAGCAGAACTGGCAGCGGAACTGGCTCCCAGCTTTGACATCCAGGCCACCCTTTCTGCCTGGTTTTACTATCAGCTGCCAGAATTTTGTGTTTTGTTGAGTCTTTTTGCAGCTGCAGAGAGAAAACTCGTGGCTGGTGATTACAGACAAAGTTCAGAACAGGTAGTAGCAGTGGTCTGTGCCAGATGAGTGCATTTTTCAGCTCTTGCTGCTGAGGAAGGGCAGAGCCTTTAATAAATACAGGTGTCACCTAGCTGCATCTGAGAATTAATGAGATTTTCCTGACCACAGAAGCAGAATAGCTCAGGAGTCCTGCCATGCAGGAAAGTCTTCCTGAGAGGAAGCTGCTCCTTTGCTGTCCTCACTCTGGCATGGTTCACACAAGCTGCTGTGCTGACAGAGCGGCCCACAGGCGCAGAGCAGAGCAAACCTCACAGCTAATGGACTTGTCCTCTTTTGTTTCTTGTTTGGCTCTCCAGCGTGACTCACCTTGGCCCCAGAGATAAGCCTCGTATTTGGATGGGAGCCTGAGAAGCAACCATGTCAGGGCTGTCAGCTGCAGTTAAATTTGCCACTGCTCTATTCTTTGTTCTTTGTTCAGCTCCAGGACTGGTTTCCTGGCATGTCCACAACAAAAAGGCAGTGTGACGCTGTGACTGATTCCTTGGACATTTTGTGGTTGCTCAGCTTGTGCCTGTCACCTCTCCTGATTCTGTGTTCAGTTATTCCTGTCTTCATTCTTGCTGCTCTGGGCACTGCCTTGCCCAAAGTGGGTACATAAGTCTCTGTTGACAGTGTCCTTTCTGTCTGAGAAGTGTGACCATGAGGGCCAGTGCCAGTTTAAAGACGAGCAGTGTCTCTTCTCACCTGCATTAGATTAACACTTGTGCTACTAATCTAATGATGTCTTTTGTGACTCTGGTTTCCCTGTTTGACTGGGGACCTTTTCCTTGTCCTTCTCTTTCTTTCCAGACTCAAGTTCTTCTTTTCTTTCCAGAAGCATCCTTCAGATTAGGTAACTGTGTACCATGTCTCTGCCATAATATGAAATCTCTGTAATTGCAGAGGTTAAGATCACCACTTTTGAGCAAGTTTTTGGTATTTTCAATTCCTTTGGGTGATGTAATAGAAAACAAAGAAAATATGTGCTGAAACCAAATTTGCTACAAACATCTGTGGGGATGAAACATATTTCTGGGTTGGTGGAGGTGTGTCTGAGTACGAAAAACTGCAACTTTGGATTCCTTGATTTGAGCAATTTAATCTTGTCTATCAGTACGTTCTGACGTGTATATAAATGCTTAGCATGTTCTTATGGGCACTGGAATAAAGCGGGTAAGTACAGTCCTTCAGCATCTCAAGACTGTCATTGATTCCTTAAGTGGGTTTCTTCCGGAAATATTTGCTCCCCCCGTTTTCTCTTGCCAGGGACAGCTCGCGGTTGCGCCCCCGTGCGCCGGCTCATCCCCTCCGCCAGCTGTTGCCGCCTGGTGGCCGTGGAGCCGAGCGGCCGGGCTTCCAGCGGGGAATGTGTGCCACGACTGTAACCAGGGCAATCTGGGAACAAGCACGTGGCAAACTCACAAATACTTGCCTTATTCAGTGCTGCCGTAATCTACTGTCGCCAACAATGCCATTTTCCTGATACAAAAATGCATTTTGAAAGGTATCTACCGCATTTGAAAACTAAAGCTAAAACTGCTGGACAGCGCTATTATTTCCAAGCTTTCATTCCTTTAATTTCCATGATGTACTATCTAACCTTTCTCTGTTCTTTTTATTAGTTTTTCTTCTGCTTCTCACCACCTCCACCCTCCCACAGGCCCTGCCGTCCGTGTGTCTGTTGGAGCCTCTGGCACCTGCTCTCGTCCATCGGGCATTGCCTCTCTGCACGCAATTCTGTGACCAAAATTTCAGTTAAAATCTTGTATTCTTCACTCTGTCAAAAGCATTGAGCATTCTGCTCACCTTCACCGTGTCTGTGCAGTATCACTGCCAAAGTGGCTTACCTGCAGGAGTGTTTGTTCACCGCCGACGTCCTCGGGGCAGGAGCCCTTGCAGCACTTGTTCCTCGTACACGGATGGAAGGAGCAATACCCTAAATTCAGCAGGCAGTGAGTTTGCTGCTTTCCAATCGATCTGAATGAGGCTGGTCTGCCATTAGCACAGGGGGTAGTGGGTTTGTCTGAGGGATGGGGAGGGGGCTCATAAAAACAAGCCAAAAAGGCTGGAGTCAAGAAAAATGTAAAAAGGGGGTTTTATGTGGGAATGAAACATTTGTCAAAAAATTCTCTGAATACTCTGAAGGAAAAAAGAAAAATACCCATCCTAGGAATTGATCAAATTCAGGCATTCAGTGCAGCTCAGCCCCTTCCCTTGCTTTTTCACCTTGGTCATGATGGGTCACATTCCCTCGTTTAACAACAAGCAGCATTCACTTCTCTGTCCATATTTAACTGCAGTAGCTCAGGTTGCCTTGGGGTTTTTGTGAGGTAAAGGCTTTGTGCCTCTGCCAGGGAACATTTCTCGCAGCCAGGCCGTTGCTCCCCAAAGGCCTTCTCCAAATACTTGCTCCTTCCTCTTCCAACACAAGTGCTGATTTCCAGCCAGTGAGGGGAGGCTGGCTCCCAGGCTGGGGGCTCAGCTCAGCTGCAAGAGAAATAACCCCTTGCTGGGGCTGCAGACTTCCTGGGGCCCCCAGACACTCTGCGCCCTGCCAGCTCCAAGGGACAGACCTTGTCAGGAGGGACAGCCACTTCTGTCAGCCGAGAGCTGTCACCTGCCAGAGTGTGGTAACACTCTCCTCCGTCCGTCTTGAGCAAACCTGGCAGCCCTGCCTGGGGTGGGCAGGAATGCTTTGAGACCTGAGAGGGTCCGGAGGGCCGTGGTCAGCATTCCCACAATGCCTCCATGCAATTGTATCTCCACGGCAGCTGCCTGGCCTGGGATAAAGGCTGGAAGCAGCCAGACGCGGGTCTGAAATAAGATCGCTGCAACAATGGGAGCTGCTGGCCACAAACAGGCCAGGAACAAGGCCAGAGTTATGCAGAAGGAGAGTTTTTACTGGAGGATAAATGTAAATGCAGAGGCTGAAAGCTTAGTGGAGGGGGGTGGGTGAGGGAAAGTGATTTAAAAAATAATTAAAATAATAATAAAGGCATCCCGCATGAAACACCAAGCCAGCTGGCAGACAGCACAAAGAATATCCAGCAGAAATAGAAAATACATCTGGTGTCACCCAGAGGCAAAGCTAAGAAAGGTTTTTGTAGGGAATGTTTTCTGGAAGAGGGAATTTGGAACACTGTGTAAGAATGGTTGTGGCAGGTCACCCAGTGCCATGTCCTATCTCCACATGGCTGTTCCCTGAGAAAAATGCAAGAACACCATTAGCATTAATAATCTATCCCCAGGACACCACCCCAGAGTCCTGAGACTTGTGACTCTGGGACTTCAGTGAGAGACTCCTTAGGGGGAGTGTGTGTGTGTACCTTCAATAGTATGAAATTATTTAGCAGATTATTTTTTCTGAACACAGATAAACCTCTGCAAACAGACACTCCAGTGGCACCAAACTCCACTGCAGACACACTCTGTGAAAAAGTGTCATGGTTAAGCCTGACAACTCTAAGTTTACCTCAATGCCCTCTACTTTTTTGCATGGGGACAGCAAGTGAATCCAAATCTGCCTTCTCCAGACCATTTGGGATTTTCCAGACCCTACCAAAGCTCTCTCTCTTGCTTCTCTTTAAGACTGACAGTTCATACTCTCTATCTGTTCCAGGTACAGAAGCCAATTTGCACTGTGGATGTTGTTGTCACTTTCTCCTGGGCCTCTTCCAAGTCTTTTGAAACCAGATGACCTGAACTGCAAAGAACATTCATGGATTTATAGTGACATCTTTCCTTTTTGCTTCATCTCCTGTACTAGAAACTGATGGACTTGCTTTTCTTATGCTGCTGAACTCTTCACAGGACTATCTCTCTCAAGGTTTTGTTCCTGAGTGATACTGTTGAGCTCAGAGTAGATAATCGTGTATATATGAGGTAGATAGGTATGTGTATATATATGTGTGTGTGTGTATATATATATATAAAATTCTCCACTCTTTCTTGTTTTCTTTGTTAGCCTGAATGACTAAATATTATTAGCAAACACATCACTTTTCTCTCCTTTCCGGGTGATTTATGGCAATAAAAAGCAAGCACTTGCATACTGTACAGAAATCCACTGGATCTGCTCTGCTGTAGAAAAAAACCAGTCATGTTTCTACCACTTGACTTTCTCAGTTCACTAAGTGCAGAGGTGGTGGCAGCCAGGGGGATGGGGTGTCTTGTCTTACTTAGTTAATAGCTTTCAAGGTGGGGACTCTACCACAAGTCCTGGTAGACTCAGGGAGATGGATCTCTCTTGAGAATATTTGTTTACTTCTCTGAAGATTTCCCATCCCTCTGTGAAGCCAAGGGAGCAGCCTCTCCCTGGCATGCTGTCTGTACGCTGCTGGGGGTATATCAGAAATAAGTGACTGTGCTCTGTTTTGTCTCAGAGAAACAAAACCTTAAACCTGGCAAGTCGCTCTGTTCACAAAAAGTTTCTGAGATCTCACCAAGATGTTTGTTACTTACAGATAATTCTTTCTTAGTTTATTTGTGTTTGTGTTTGTTTAGTAAGTCACAGATCACATTGATACTTAGGAAAAAAATGACCTTCCGTAAACTGCAGAAGATATTTGATGGGTGAAACACACTGTGCTCCCATTTCCAGCCCGGTGGTGCAGTGGCCCTCAGCTGTCATTCCCAGAACAGGTGCTGTAAATCAATACCCTGCTGGGTATATTTTGGCAGCGCCCTGGTGAGGCAGCACAGCCCCTCTGAAGAGCCCTCAGAAGTGCTTCGTGGGTGCCTCCATCTGTATGACTGCAGCAAGAGGATGATGAAGGTCCATTGTGTACTCCTCCTCCTCATCTCCACAGGTAAAGGTGTTCCAGCCATTGCCTTGAAGAGGGGTTGTCTCCTTCCAGAGCTTGTGGGACCAGGGCTTTGCATAGACATCAGCATGAGCGAGCATGTGTTCCAGGAGCAGCCTGTCCTACTGGTAAGGTTTTATGAACACACCAAATCATTTAAAGGAAAGCTTTGGAGTGCATTAGTAGCAGCTCAGATATTTGTAATTTCAGGCACCAGACATTTTGAGTGGAGAAGTTTGTGTTTAATTGTTTTTCTCTCTGCAATCTTTTTTTTAATGCTCCCATTTGCCCTAGTGCTACATGTTTTTCAAAATATGTGAAAGGATCTAGTAAGCATGACTTGGAATGTGAAAAATCATTACAAGAAGTTTCATTAACTGTAGTTGTGGGATGACTGACAAGTAGGTAGAATTGATTTTCAGCTGCATGATTATTTTTAAAGTGTCCCTTAAAAGAATAAATATTTTGTGATCCTAGAAGCTTTTCAAAAATTCAAGCAGTATACTAAATTCCTACCAAGCCACACCAGAAGGAAGCAATGTGAAAGGATTTTAATTGGATTAATAAAGTATAGAGCTTCAATTAAATGTGATCATAACTTAAAAATTGAAAGATGTCTCCTGCCCACCCTTGCTCAGCCTGGCAGGGGAAGCAAACAGTGCCTGTCTGTAACAGACAGCTTTTCTCATTGGCATCCAAGTATTTTAATATAATCTCATGGCAGGACAAGGCCAAGGCAGAATCCTGGGCAATCTCAGCTCAGCTACATAAAAGGAGTTGATGGAAGTCAGTTAGGAAACCAGGGAAAATCCTAGCTTAGGTTGGAGTCAGCAGCAAAATTCTTGTTAACTTCTGTGGCCCAGGATTCATCAGAGAGGGGGAGACAAGGGTGCAATCTGCCAAAAATGCTTGCAGTGAAGCTCAACTGTTCTGCTCCCTCTCACTGCCTTTAAGAGGAGAGACATACAAAAACATCCCCAAGCATCCCTTCCATTTGCTTTCCTCCCCTGCAACAGTGAAGCAGCTCCAGTCTGAGGACATCGTGTGCCTGCTTCTGCCGCGGGCTCTCTGGAAACAGGGCCCATCTGTTTTCCAGTGCCCTTGCTTCTTGGCAGTGCAGTGCCATGCACAGGCACTGTGAAGGCTCCCCTGGAACAGGGCTGCTCCTTGCCATTTTTACTTGTGAAATTTTTCTTTCAAGGCTCTTTGGCACAGCACAGCCAAGTCATGCTGGGCAGCCTGTGGGCACAGCTGTCCATGGACCTACCCCGCACAGTCAGTGGTTTCCTTCTCTCACCACCTGCACAACCTGAGCAACTCCCGTTGTAGAGAGGAGCTCTTGTTCCGCTTAGATTGTGGATGCAAGGAGTCTGGGTGGTGATGCCTGCTCAATGACTAGTGTGCTTGGCCTCTCCTTTAATGTCAGTGTCACAGAAGGTCTGTGGAACTGAAGGTGGAAAAGGCGACATTAGAAATCCCTGAGGCTGGATATTTTCTGTGTTTAATTGCCCATAAGTACGGCATGTTAGCACAGTTTCAGGCTGGGATGTTGAACTCCTAATGTTCAATCTGAT
Source organism: Promerops cafer (assembly GCA_013398275.1). Classification (NCBI taxonomy): domain Eukaryota; kingdom Metazoa; phylum Chordata; class Aves; order Passeriformes; family Nectariniidae; genus Promerops; species Promerops cafer. Next base: position 658,235 of record VZSE01009823.1, on the reverse strand, counting down.
GTTCACGATCCTGCCCATTTGGATTCGCTCATCTCCTGGTTGGAGGCCATTGTCACAGGGAGGACTTGGTGTTATCCCCCCACCAGCAGCTTGCCTGGCAGCATTTCCTCCATGCCAGCCTCAGACTGACGGTGCTGTAGCCGTTCCCTGCCGCCTCTGACCGGTGCCACCCCTGCTGTTCTGCAGCTGGGCTGGCCCTGGGCTATGAGGACGAGACGCGCCTGGTGGAGGACTTGTTCAGCAACTACAACAAGGTGGTGCGGCCCGTGGAGGACCATCGGGACGCCGTCGTCGTCACCGTGGGGCTGCAGCTCATCCAGCTCATTAGCGTGGTACGGTATGAACGCGGCTAATGTTGAGCCGCTGGCTCATGTGATAGTGCCAAATGGTGCTGTTCTCCTAAGGAAACAATTCTTATCCTTTAATCCTGATGCTTGCTGATACTGCCTTCTTTTTTTTTTTTACTTTTCTTTTTTTCTAAGGATGAAGTGAATCAGATTGTGACAACCAATGTACGCCTGAAACAGGTAACTAAATATTCTTAACCATTTCATCTAATTCAAATAAATGTACTGGACACAGTCAGGAATTAACTACACTGTCATACCTTCGGGGGCAACTTGGACAGGTGGGTCAGATAGCAGAGCATTTCTTCTTACTGAGATCTTAAGAATAAAGTGCTCTAGATGCTAAGAGTCTTAAGAAAAGCATTTGGGGTTGTATTTCAAACAGCAGGCTTCTGATATATTTATCTTTGTATTATTTTCTTTTGGGTTTTTGGGGTTTTTTTTTTATAAGCATCTTAAACCAAAATTTAAGTTAATGTAAAAAATGAGCTGAGGGTCCCTCCCACTCCCATATTTTTATACTCACCTGCATGTCCCAAAGCAAGGGAGGAGCTGTTTCTGGGAAGTACTTAAACTAACCCCGTGCTGGGAGAGGCTCTCAGGGGCTGAAATCTTCCCTCTTTAGCAATGGACAGACGTCAACCTCAGATGGAATCCAGATGACTACGGTGGCGTAAAAAAAATCCGCATCCCCTCAGATGATATCTGGCGGCCAGACCTTGTTCTTTACAACAAGTAAGGGGTGCCAGCTGCGGAGGGAGGGAGGGAAGGAGGGAGGAGGAGCTCTGCCTTGTGGCACCACTCTGGTGGGACAGTTTTCCCATGACATCTGCTCCAGAGGGTACAATTCATCAGGGTAAGCTTCTCCAGGAGCAGGCACCAGAGAGTCATTTGACCTGCTGCCAGAAGAAGCCTTTTGTGACAGTGCTGATTGTGCTGCCAGTATTGCTTTTAATGTCCTTGTTCCTTCTGCAGTGCAGATGGTGATTTTGCCATTGTAAAATACACCAAAGTCCTTCTGGAGCACACAGGTCTGATCACCTGGACACCACCAGCTATTTTTAAGAGTTACTGTGAAATTATTGTCACGCACTTCCCATTTGACCAGCAGAACTGCAGTATGAAGCTGGGAACTTGGACATATGATGGTACAATGGTTGTTATTAACCCGGTAAGCAAGGAGTTTGTAATTGGGGAGAGCAGCGAAGACCTGTATGTGTTTTTAACAGAAACCTCAGATTTAGAATGGGATATGACCTAGTTTTGACTGGAAAAACAAGCAGACCCTACCTGTAAAACAGAAAATTCTCATTTGTAGATCTAGCACAAGATTTCCTGGTTTGGCTCCTAAATTCTGATTACATATTATCCCTGTGCCCTAACAGTCTCCTGCCTGTCCTCTGGCAGCTTTGCACCACTTTTTATGGTGCTGCCTGTTCTGCTTCTGTTTGTTTTCTTGGTTTTGGGGGTTTTTTGAGGAGGTACATTTTCTCTGCTCATGACTTTCCATTGCCAAAGACTCCTTCCCTGTCCCCTCAGGGACAATCTTTGTCTCCTATCTGTAATATTTTTTCAGTCTCCTATCCCCGACTGTTTCTGGAAAATATTTAGTTGAATGCTGTGTAGACGCTGATATTCTAAGGAAAAATAACACAGATGAGAGCTGTTTCATCACAAAAAAAAACCCCACAAAGTGCATGAGTTATTTGGAATCCTGTTCCTGAGCCAAATCTGCCAAGCTTTGATTTGGTTCAGAATACCTGGTATTAAGAATTTGTTTGGGTGTTTTGCTGCCAGGAGAGTGATCGTCCAGATCTGAGTAACTTCATGGAGAGTGGGGAGTGGGTGATGAAGGACTACCGTGGCTGGAAGCACTGGGTTTACTACGCTTGCTGCCCTGATACCCCTTACCTGGACATCACCTACCACTTCCTCATGCAACGCCTGCCTCTCTACTTCATTGTGAACGTCATCATCCCCTGCCTGCTCTTCTCCTTTTTAACTGGGTTGGTTTTTTACCTACCCACAGATTCAGGTATGTAAATTTATTCATTCCACTTCCACAGAAATTGCTCTTCTAAGAAGTTCCTGAGAAATTCCTAGTATTTGAAATCATCAGCCAACTTGAAGGCCAGTGCATACTAAAACTGGACTTTTCCACTGAAAGTAATGGCTTTAAATATTCTACAAAGAAAGGATAAGTGCTGAAAACTGGAACTGTTGATATAAATAAATTGGGGTCCTTTCCCACAGAAATTGTTGACTATCTATCCAGTTAACTTCTGCAAACTAAAGATTTAGCTGGATAATTTTTATGTTTTGCCATAGGTAGTGTGTTAGTACATCCTGCAGTAAATGAGCATACAGGGGTGACAGAGGCCCTTCTGCATCATGTCTGAGCAGAGAGCTCATTACCTGCTCACACACACATAACCTTGTGTGACAGAGTAATCCTGACCTGTTCTGGCCTCCTTTGTCTCTGCTGAGCACTCATGCTCCCTGCTACCATTTCCTCTGCTTCATTCTTTTTGCCTTTTGTCAGCTTTTCATACCGCTTAATTTCAGTGTAAGCCCCTTCTTATAAAATACTTTATGCATTTTTTTGGGTGTAAAACTTCCTACGAAGTTGAACTGGCTTTAAAAAATGCGTGAATAATGTTTTATAATTAATTTTTGACACCCTCCACATGTGAGGAGATCTTGCATAGCAACTGACCTGATGTCAGGTGTGATTTTAGTCTGCTCTCTCAGCCCACAGACAGAGAGTAAGGGAAGCAAACCCTCAGGGGGCTGTGGAGCAAACACTAATAAGGTGCATATGCTGCATTGTTCAAAATGCAAAGCCCACAAAATGCTCCTAGCAAGTAAAAATATCCACCACCCACACCTCAGCCCAGTCATTCCTGGTAATTCCCACCTTAGAGCTGGAGCTGATGCTGTTAAGCTCTCAGGTTTGCCCAGCCTACTTACTGCTTTGGATGCTGGCAGACACAGGTGTTTGTGTGAACAGCTCTCACCCACATCCTGCTTCTCAAATAAATGCTCTCTGTACTGAATGATAGGAGCAGCAATGATTTTGGGGAGCTTTTTTATGACAGGTGAGAAAATGACTCTCAGCATCTCTGTCCTGCTGTCTTTGACTGTGTTCCTGCTGGTCATCGTGGAGCTGATTCCCTCCACGTCCAGCGCAGTGCCCCTGATTGGCAAGTACATGCTGTTTACCATGGTGTTTGTCATCGCTTCGATCATCATCACCGTCATCGTCATCAACACCCACCACCGCTCCCCGAGCACGCACACCATGCCCCACTGGGTCAGGAAGGTGAGATCTGTGGCTTGGCACACTTGCTGGTTTCCCCTGAATGCTCCATATTTTATTGGCAGGTTTCTTAATAAAAGTCAAAAAGAATTGGGGAAGTAAATGCCTCATGTTAAAGGTCTCTATGCACAAGAGCCAGTGTTTACTACTTAGCTGTCTGTAAAGTCAGCAAGACTGCTAAAGTGTTCCTTTAAGTAACAAAATTGTCCACTGGGGTAGAGTCTTGCAGGGAACAGAAGAGACAAAACACGTGCAGCTAAAGGTAGGGAATGGGAAAAGAAAATGTCCATCTGGACTCGAATTACATATCCTGGTCTAATTCTCCATCTGACTGCAAGGCACTGCTGCCTGCCACTGACCAAGTCCACCAGCTTGCATGAGTGCAGAGCACAAAGGCCACTGCAAATACCTGAGTTCAGCACCCCATTTTGCAAAAGATGGTTTAGCAAAAGCTAAAAATCTTCTCTGTACTTTTCTAGTATACAGTTGCTCTGCAGCCCTTGGGAGATCCTTGCACAGGAGTCTAAAGGGTAATCATAAGATGTAAAAAAAATTGGTTGTCTGTCATTACAAGTTCTTTGCCAGGGAGACAGTATCAAAGATCATCTGATTTATTCAGTAATCTTTGCTGTTTTGGAGCCTTCCTGGGTTCATACTAAACCATGACACAAAAGGAGGCTTTTCTGTGTATTTCTAATTATATTTTTAAGATTACAGCTTATATCTGATTCCCTCTGCAGCACAAGTAATCCCTGCAGAAGGAAAATTTCAACAGGAAACACTGCATGTGCTTAACATTGCTCTGGCAGCAAGTCTCTGTCACTCCAAAGGAATTTACTGTAAACCTTATATGCCTGTATAGCAAACATTCATAACAGCGAAATCAAACCTAAGTAGCCGAAAGAGTTTCTTTGTAGTCCATTCTTGAAGTCAGTTGCAGGCAATATGTTTGAAGTTAGATGGGATGGCTAGAGCTCTGTCAGCTCGTGCGAGCTGCGGATGTGCTCCGCGGCACCGCTTCATGTGCGGATGTAGGGTGTACGGCGGGGAAATGGTTTCAGAAGACGTGTTACAGGCCTGCGGGTGACTCCCTCTGCCCCGGGACACGAGGCTGACAAAAGCCCCAGTGTAACTCCGGCGTGGGCTGTGACATAGTCGGAGAGGGAATCTGCAGCAGACCCAGCACGGGAAGCGATCCGGGAGGGGAGAGGCTTGTCTCTGTTCAGCACACAGCTGCAGCTGTAATGCAGCCCCACAGACCAGCAACTGTCATCTTCTCCCTTTGTTTTCAGATCTTTATTGACACAATCCCAAACGTCATGTTTTTCTCTACAATGAAACGACCATCAAGAGACAAACAAGACAAAAATATTTTTGCAGAAGATATTGATATTTCTGACATTTCTGGGAAGTCGGGTTCTGTGCCTGTCAACTTCTACTCCCCGCTTACCAAAAATCCAGATGTGAAAAACGCTATAGAGGGAATCAAATACATTGCAGAAACGATGAAATCGGACCAAGAAGCCAGTAACGTAAGGCCTTTTTCTGTGCATGATTCATTTCTAGCTTTCAAGTTGCTACATCCTACTTCTTTGGCAAAATATCCCTGCCTTACAAAAACACTTCAAGCCCTGGTTTGGCTCTAGTAGTGGACATTCTTCTCCCCTTAATGGAGTCAAGAAGGAGCAACAAATAATTGTCACAGATGTTAATTGAATATTGGCTTCCCAAAATAATAGAAAAGGAAAAAATGTCAGTGCTAAGGTTTTCTTATGTGATATGTGATGAGAGATGGAGTGTCTGTGAGCAGGAAACCAGTTTCAAGAACTGTAAGCAAGTTCCAAAACATTTCTTCTGCCTCCCACTCAGGCATCTTGCCCCTGTGGTAAGTAAGATCCTCCAGCTTTTGAAAACCCAGGAAGCAAGCCAAACTCCAAAAGACTAGTAGTGTTATCTGAGAAGTGTTAAATGTAACTTACAAATTATATTTTCAATTTTGATAAGGTTTTGTTTTATTCCTGAATACTACAAGTAGTCCCTCCAAAGGAAGTATGTCTTGAGCTACTCTGATTACTGACTTTTTCCACATTGCAAGCCAAAGGAAGGATAAAAGCATATAGAGTCACACATGGCAGTGTTCCCTAGGAAAACCTAGCTCTGCCTTCTTCTAGCATATCCAGTACAATTAACCCCTCTTATTTCAGCTTTCACAGCTCACACAGCTTTTGCAGGGGTAATTCTGCCCTGGTATTTCACCTTCCAAAGTGGTCATAGACCTCTCCTGTTGAGCTGGAGGCTAGTCTGAAAACAGGGGAGCTCTCTGAGAAAATAATTTGACTCGTGCTCTTGAAAAGGAGGTGCTTCCTTCCCACGGACAGGATTTACACCACGGTGTTTGTTCCTGTGACCAAATTCCTGGAGCATGTGAAATGGCTCTGGCTGTAGTCTCATGCTCCCTGTGACTCCTTTGCCTCTCTGCAGACAAATTGTTGTCTTCAGCAGGGCTGGCGTGGCTTCAAGATCTCTGGGCTTCCCTTCCTCCTTGGCTAACAAGGAGGGTCTTCAGGTTACCAGCAAATGCCCCCTTCGGAAGTGGAGCCCAGCTGTTTGTGTCATCTGGGCACTATTGATATATCACTTCCAGGGGGTTTCAAAAGTCAAGTTCCCTAAATAAACTGAAGGTTGTGGTTCTGAAGGCTGTCACTTCATTGCATTCTCTTCTGAACCACCTCAAAACAGTATTCATTACCTGTGTCCTCTAGATAAATTACAACAGCCTCTTCTACTTGTGGGAGAACCAAGGCACAAGCAGAAGGTGCTTTAGGCCAGCACATGTCACTCCTTAAGGCAGAGTTACAGGGTGGAAATTATGAGCCCTGCTGTAGCTGGCATCTTGTGCTCTGCATGCTCTTACTAGTAGTGTTATCTGAGAAGTGTTAAATGTAACTTACAAATTATATTTTCAATTTTGATAAGGTTTTGTTTTATTCCTGAATACTACAAGTAGTCCCTCCAAAGGAAGTATGTCTTGAGCTACTCTGATTACTGACTTTTTCCACATTGCATCCCACCAAAAGCATCCAGTGAAAAGGTACAGAGCAAGTGGTTCATGGTGTCCCACAACTGGACAAAAAGACTAATGGAGCTACCAAGAAGGTTTTACAAGGCTAATATTAGAGTGTATGGAAAGCAGGGATTAGGGTTAAATTAATAGGATTGCCTAGATATCCCATGAGAACAAAAAAGCAATGGAAAAACAAGTCAGTTGGGTCAAACTAAGCCTTTTGCTTTCAAGATTTTAAACTCTCTTTCTGAAGCAACAATTGGCCTAACAATTAAGCTTTTCAAGCTATTTTTAACATGAAATTTTAAATTCAGCAGATTGCCAGGGTTTCTGGTTAGTTTAGCATTGAAACTTGTATTTCTAGGTTGCTTAGGCTTTCTTAACCACTGACCTGCTTTTGAGAAGAAAATGAGCATTTTTTGCATAGCAAAAATGGTACTTAGGAAGAGCCTTCCCCTTGTTCAAGACAGTAAATTACAAGAATGCTGTAACAAACAGGGCTTTGCAGAGAATTTACCCTCTCCTTTGTTTCTTTCCCAGGCTGCAGAAGAATGGAAGTTTGTTGCAATGGTGCTTGATCATCTCCTCCTTGGCATATTTATGCTAGTTTGTTTTATAGGAACATTAGCTGTATTTGCTGGTCGCCTTATTGAATTAAATCAGCAAGGATGAATGTCAGCTGGAAACTATTTGCTACCCTGAACATCTGAAAGCATCACAACCATCAAAATCTGGCCAGCCTCTGAAAGGTTCACTGACAGGAATCAGTAACTGCTGGGAAAGAGCAGGGATAATAAAGCCTAAGGCTCCATACTTAGCACTTCTGAGCTGCTGCTCAGTAGCATTTAATTGCCAAAAAGAAATACTTGCATTACTGATAAACTTGAATGGCTGTCAGCCAGGTTTTGATCCATTTTACCCTTTATTAAAAATGTTAATGTATTAATAAAACTGACTGACTTTGTAAGCAACAGCTACTATTCCAGTGAAGTCAATAGCAGTGTAATAAGCTTTAGCTGAGCTGTAAATCTGTATCCAACTTTGGCATTCAAGCTGGTTTTAATATCTGCTCTGTGGCTTTTGTATTAGCAGGGTAATAGCCATGTGTGACTCCTCTGATAACACTAGATATAACCTTCAGAAACATCTCAAACTCCATTAAGCACTTGATTTGCATGCACAAATCTGAACTGTCACGCGCCACTCTACCCACAGAAGCTCTTGCTGCGCAAAGAGGAGAGACTTACTTGTTCTTTACTGTGGGAAGGATCCAACCTGTTCCTAGGCTATCTCCATGTTCAGCCTGCTCTGGTCTTGGAAGGTTGGTTTCCACTCTGAATTTGGAGCGATGACTAATGTGGGGGCACCTTCAGCCTTGAGGGTGTTTATTTAAACACAGTTCTCTCTGTTTCCTGAAAACTGTCCCCTGCCCTGCTGCAATGGACCGTGAGCATGAGAGTCAGGCACAGCGCTCGCTGCCAGGGCAGGTGCGGATCTCAGCCGCGCTTGTGCGTGACGCGGCGACAGGACCCAGGAGCTGCCCCAGCTTCGCTCAAAAGTTGAGCAGCAGCTCTCTCTCGTGGCTAAAGCAAAGCAGTGCTGCCTCTGGCCAAGCGCCGCCGCACTTGGTGCACTCCACGTTCGAGGTAAGCACGAAGCCTCTCTGCGTTTCAATAACGCCGTGCGGCAATACCAGCAGCGCTGCCTCTGCTTCTCAAAAATAAATAAGGATAGGTGGGGCAACTGCGACACGTTACTCATCTTTTCCAGCTGGTCGTCCAAGCCAAGAGCACTACTTTGCTAACAGCTGTAAACGATTTGCTGTGAGTTTAGTAAAATAATTCGTATGACGTTAATGCTCCACAGAAACGTGTCATGCCTGCAGAGCACAGGCATTTGAAGCACTATAGGGAAAATGAGGCACTTGAGCAACACTCCCAGCGTTGCGTAGTGTTTGCTGGACAATGTTTTGGTGAACTGCAGTCCTAAGCAAACAGTATGTCTGGGGTAATGGATCACTTCTAGCACTCTGCTCCGCTGTTACGGTTTAAAGGATGGTAATCTTTGCCTCCCGGATGATCATTAACCCTGTAAGCGAAGGCCAAGGAGGTATTGCTGGGCGACACCTCTGCTGACAGAGGGAATGTTCACTGCAGCTGGGTTTACCTCCGGTGGGAGTTCCCAGCTCCCAGCCCCGGGGGCGAGTCAGCAGCTCCCTGTTCACGATGAGCTAAGCTGCAGCGTAATGGTGCCTGGAACTTAATTTGAGAGCCTCTGATTGGCACTAAAATTGACAGAACAATCCTCTTAGAGCAGCATGTGGTTGAATCTTAGCATTAAAAATAAACATCAAGTAACAAGATTCATGGTGAGCATCCACAGTATCTTTGTTCAGCTTCCCCAAGGCAGGTCTGACTCTTGGCCTCCAAATTCCCCCTATTTGTGTGCCAGAGTATGTGCACGAGTGTGCCTGCCTGCTTCTCCAGCTCTCCTTATAGTCAGCTAAGTACCAGTGCTTTCCTTCCACTTCCTCAGAAAAAGGTTTGAAACTATTTATTCAAAAATTTTAATTTGTGATGGTTTGACCTGTCTTATAGGCACAGCAAATCTTCTGCCTTTCTGTCACTTTGACTCTTGATGAACTAGTTGTGTCTCAAAAGATGTGACAGCAGGCAAAAATAAATGCTAACAACTTCCCTCCTTAGGTTGCAGATTCCGGGCATTGTACTCTGACTCTCCAAACAGGGTTCTCCAAGCATCAAATAAGTGCATATTTTCTTTTTTCTTTTTTTTTTTTTCCTTTGCTTTGAATACTTGAACTGTACTAGCCTCTATTTTAGCTTACTAGATCACCTTTATATTTCTCTTGCATACCACTTGTATACCACTAAGATCCCGTGTTACCAGAATACCCTTACCTACCCGCAGACTACCTCTTCTCAACTGCTACTGTCCTGTTAATGTCAGCCCCTGCTAAAATAGTAGCTTTGGAGGTTGTAAATGTTCTGTCTCAGTCACAGTCACAGATAATCGCTGTCGATGTGTAAGTATGTATGGTCTAATGATTTCTCATTTACAGCTCTGTAGCCACCCTTGCAACCTTAACACTAAACTCTCCTCTCTCCTACATGGGTTGAATCAGCAGCCCCAGGGAGATGACCCTAGATAATACTCTGCAACCCACGCATGCATCTCTGATGCCTCATTGCCTTAAACAGGCATATTTTAGCCCGGAGCTTCAACTAACAAATCTCATGATAAGCAAAGCAAGAAACAGGCGTCACACATTCATTGTTAAATTTCTCTAGTAAGTATAAAAAATAATGACATGCAAACATCATGGTGATGAAGTAAGCAGACCTCATTTAAATGAAAGCAGACCAGATGCATCTGGGTGGGAAGGTGTTGCTTTTATCATGATAGTACCTGGAGCAGTTAACTGCCATCTTGCTACTAAAGCTGCTTTTGTTCACTTTCAGCTTGTTGATAACACCATATTTGTCTTTAGTAGAATAGCTTCCTGGAATGTCTCCATCTTTTTCAGTTTGATTCTCTTTCCAATTTTCAAACCATTTGGCAGTTAACTTTCCCCTTCCCATCCGTTTAGCTGACCTTAGCTACTCTCTACTGTGCCACTGGTATATTGCTCTCAGAGATGCAGACACTCCCAATCTCTTTCCTCTTTGGCACTTGTGCTTTTCAGGAGACCTGACTCTTCTGAGAAGGTTATTTGAATTTTCACAGTCCCTTATCCTGTACCAGCTCCAAAGGAGCGGTTTCACCTCTGCATGGGTCTGTAATCAGAACAGGCTGCTGCTCTCCATCGTCACCAGACAGCTGAGCTGAACTCAGTGTCCTTATTCTGTCTCTTCAGCCAGTTGGATCTTGGCTTTGTGAAATGTAGTTGAGCTGATCAAGAGAAAGAACAGAAAACTCGCTGAACTCTAAGCACTTGACTATGAGCTTGTGTATGCCAGGTGTGACCATTCATCTGCCACCATTGCTTGGGTCCCACAGCCTCCTTCAGTTCGAGAGTTTTTTAAAAATCAGTTTATTGTTTCAGGCAATTTTAAGACAGTTTAAGTACTCTTTTTTTTTCTCCAGGATATAAGTTGCTGCCAACCTCCTTGCTGTGGCAGTCTCCCCAGAGAAGTGTGAAAGCAGTGTGAGTTTCATCAGCGTGCTGACTCAGCAGTTCCTGTTTCCACAGCTGAGGCAAACCACAGCGGGTAGGGACAGCAGGGCAATAGAGAATGTGTAACACAGGACCCACATAAGTGCAAAAACACTGTGCTGCTGGTGGAGAAAGGGAGTACATTACCTCCCTGGAACATTTGTTTTCTGGTACAGTGACAGGCAAGATAAGATACCACCTTTAAAGTCACTGATAGTTTAGCACATCAGAAATGCTTTTGACTTTGGACACTTCTAAAAGGTTGCTGTCCTTGGCTCCAGTCACAAGACCTCACATTTTCATATGTTTACTAGTGAATTTAAAATTCTAGCACAGCCTCCAGGCCCCTAGGCATGCTGCTGGCTATAAATTACCTCTCTCTTCCTTTTCTTAAAAATTGTGAAACTGATACAAAGTCTCCCAAGCTTCTATCTCCTGAAGATTGCACAGATGCTGACTTCTAACAAAGCTCTGGAGCACTCGTCTCTTTCTGGAATTCAGATTCTAAATACTGAAAAGGCAATGATGCACTCCTTTGCAAAAGATTCTCTGAAATGATTGTACTTATTATTATTGTGTCTCCAGTAAAGTATATGAGACTGACACAGCTATGGAAAAGAGCCAACCTGTAGGCAAGCATTTCCATGCTCATTGTGAGAGCCATGCTGAGTCTTGCTGGCTGCAGGTGGGTTATCTACAGCAAGGACAGGACAATTTCACTTGTTCCCATGGAACAGGCCATGACCAGCAGGCAGAAGTCCAAAGGAGTTTGTAGGCTACTGCATCACAGCGATGATGGATCACTCAGTGGATTCCGCATAAAGGGACAATTCTTTCCTAGCAAGGGTTGTAACCAATTCCTGTCATCCCAGCACAGATCTTCCATTGCAGCACATCTTCCCAAGTTCTAAAAGCTGAGCAGATCTGTATCAGTGTTTGCTATTTATCCCACATGGAGCATGGATTAAACACATTACATGGTATTTCCCCAGCACGAAGGCAAGAGGAAACTGTTTGAATCTATGTGACATTTCAGCTAACCAATGACCCAAATGCAGTTTGCTGTGCTGAGGAACCTCATGTGGATTTGTGACCCTCTTCAGAGAGCTTTGGGACTGTAAAGATAGTAAACACAGAGTACCTGCAGTTTTACTATTTGTGAGCACTGAAATTTTCTCTTGCAAGCTAATCTACATTGATTGTGTGTGTACGGGTCAGAAAAGGGCATACAAAATTGTACCAGTTTTTGTGTTTGTCTTGTAATGCTCCAAGCATACAATGACACAGAAACAGAGAAATGACCTACATAAACGCTTAGCAAAGTTTCCAGCCTTCCACTGAAGACAGCACTGTAATGCCATTGCTGTTATGACAGCACGTCTCCCCATAATGCTGTGCCTTCAGGCAAATGCTCATCTCTGGGGGAAAACATGAAAGTAAGTTGCAGCAGGTTAACTTAGCACACAGGTTACTCAGTCTCTGACCTTGCTGGGACATGTTGCTACAAGTGAATCAAGAGCATATTTCAGTTCTTCAGGACACCTGTCCCTAACATTTTCATTTTAGATAACCGTGTTATATAGCTGCTGGGCTGGACCACTTCTACGCATGGAGTAAACAGAAACCATCTGAACACCTCCAAAATGTGAAATCCTACGGAGACAAAAGCATGTGAGATCAATTTTGGCTCAAACAGACACTCAGGACACAGTTCTTGTACTTCAAACTTTGCTCCTATCTGCATAAGCTACTCCGTTACATATACCTGGGCATTTTTCCAACCAAAACCTCAGTATTGGACATAAAAACATTAACAGAAATTTTGTTTCTAGAAAACTTAGTCAAGCTGAGGGGGGAAAGGGAACAGAATCTATTGCTTGCCTGGCAAAGCAATCTCTGCATGAGTTAATTGAGGTATGAAACACAAATACCTTCTAGGGCATCCAGCAGAGATGGGTAATTGACCTTCCAACATTTCAGTATACTGCAAACCTTAACAGGGGAAAAGCAAGCATCTCTTTCCCACTGTTTAATTACGTTTCTACTCTACCGTGTGTCTCTGCCTGGTGCCTTGCTATTCCCCAGGTGCCACTACCCCTTCCCCGCTGGCTGCCATCAAGGCCATCGGAGGCAGGCAGGGAAAACAAAGCGTGTTGAGAGCTCTGTGGCCAAAGGGAGCCCCGGGAGCAGGGCCGAGAGGAGCGGGGCCTGTGCCGAGGGCCGGGCAGTGCGGGGCGGCCAGGGAGGCACGGAGAGCAGAGCTGCCCCTGTGGTGAGGGCACGGCCGGAGAACCGGGGAGGCTTTGTTCGGGGTGTGTCCTCGGCAGAGTCACCAAAGTCACAGTTCAGGCCGTTGGCACTTGGGGACCTGAACCCATCTCCCTCTAAGTGGGCTCTCTGTAGCTCTGACTGGTGCTGGGCACCGGGCACAGAAAGATGGGACGCGGCCATCACCGGCACCCCGCGCCACCCGGGAAGGAGAACGCCATGTGGAGCCCGCTGCGCCGGCCGGGCCGAGGGGCACAGCCTCCAGAGGCGGGGGCGGCGCGGCCGGCCNGGGCTGCGGGAGCCGCACGGGGCTCCCGGCGGGGCGGGGGTCTCTGGGGCGGGCAGGGCTCCAGCGGCCACCGCGCTGGGGCGGCTCGGCACCCCCGGCCCCGCGGGACGAGCGCCCTGCGGGTACAAGGGTCGGGAGCCGAGTCTCGCCTCGTGCCTGTCTGCTCTTTCTCTCTTTTCTTCCAGACTGCTCTGTCTTGGGCTGGACGCGTTCCGCCGGCCTCCCGAAGCCGTGCTGGCAGGCTGGGATCCCTCCCTGCTTCCCCTCGCATTCCCGCTTCCCCCGGGGTTGGGCGCGTGCCCGCGGCTGGCGCTGGCCTCTGGGCGCAGCCCCCGGCCCCTCTGGGCGGCTCGGACCGTGCTTCTGCCCGGGCCGCCAGGGAGCTGCCTGGTGGCATCCTTGTCCGTCTCTGCTGCTGTACAGCCACGGCTGTGAATCCTGGCTGGCGTGTCAGGGTGGGGAGAGCCGCGCTGGGGCTGTGGCTCACGCTGGAGCCGTGGCACACACCGCTGCCTGCACGTGTGGCACCCACGCAGGGCATCGTTATGTTGGTCACACACGCAGGTGTTGGTGTTGCAGCCTCTCTCAAGTGCTTTCATCTGCAGCGAATGTTGAGGTGGACCGTGTAGTTAGGCATTATGGTGGAGTCAACAAAACAGGTCTCTGCCCTCTGAGCTGGCTATTGGGGGCTTTTGGAAGGAATCAACTTAGGGAACCTCAAGTAACCAGTCTTCAAGTTTTAGCTTGTCTTGCACTTTGTTTGCCTCTGCTGCTCTAATGGCTGTGTTTCATCTTCTAATGAACACCTTCGGGAGTGCAGGGCTATGTGCCTTCTCAGAGAGTAGGTGTTCCTTAGCTACTATGCAGCCTGTTTGAGTGGCCTCTCTAAAACAAACATGATAACAGCACTTTTCTCTGGCACCAAGGTGTGCATGTTCAGGAACCCACCATGAGGTCCTTCTAAATTACTCCTTTGCTCTTGAAGTGCGTTCTCAGAGACAGGGCTGTAATAAGCAGCTGCTCTCAGTTTTGACCTCCAGAGGATGGGCAGTGTGTTTTGCTTCTCATTCACACCCTTTTTAACTCTGTCAACCTTCCCCTCTGTTTCTTCTGTCCACTAGCTCTTCCAAGCCCAATTTGGGAGGACAGTGCAGAGACTCAGGAGACCATGTAAAAAAGAAAAGGTCCTCTCAGAGCCTCAGCTTGGGAGCCTTGCCTTCAGTGAAGGCGGGAGGCATGGCAGTGCTGCTGTGGCAGTGCACCTCTTCAAGTGCTGTGAAGCACGAGGCAAGCTGAGCTGGCATGTACTTTCCCCCCTGCTGTGAGGGGAAGGAGCAGATGAGGAGGAAATACAGCTGTTCCAGAGCACTTCTGCCCTCTGTCCAGCCGGAGCACGTGAGCGGGGAGGACAGACACAGAAAGGGAGATTCAGGAAGAGAGTATGGGAGGTTGGGGAGGGGCGAGGGGAGGAGAGGAGGGCTACAAATGGAGAAGAAAAGCTCTTTATGTATGCACAAATGTTATTTAAAGATCTGGTTAGCTAGACCGAGAGCAAATAGCCTAAAATTATGAGATTGTATCTCTTGAGTCCCTGTTATTGTTCCTCCAGAAACTGCTGCTTTTAATTCCTCAAGTATTATGTGTGTCTTTCTGCCTCACTCTTCTAGGCTCTTCAGCATCCTCTGACCTCAAGCTGATCAGGACATTACCCTTAGCACATGGCTGTCAAATGTGTAGTTCTCCATGTTGTACATGAAATGATTATTCCCATAGTTGGTTAAGGCAAGTTTCTGAGGAATGTGAAGCAAGAGTCACGCCAGTTCCTGTGGCTGGCCTTGACTGGAGTACAGGCATTTTGGGACAGGGGCTGTGCCTGGAGGCTGTGGTTACTCTATGTGTTATCCTTGGCAGCTTAGGGATTCCTCTGTCTGCTCCTGTCCCTCTCACCCTTCTCTCATGTGTTATTGCTGCTCACCTGTTCCTCTGCCTGTGCTGCAGCTGCTTCAGCCTCTCCCAGTTATCTGTGGGGTTGTGCTGAATAGCTCAGAAGTCTGAGTAAGGAGAAAGAGAGAGCAGTTACTCCCTTGTCTGTAGAGAAGTCCCCTCTCAGCCCTGTGCTGACTCTCCCCTGCATCCTGCTTTGAGATCCCTGACCCCAACAATTGGGAATTAAAGCAGTTGAAATTCTCTAGCTATGTCCTAATTACTGCTGCTGCCTTGCTATTTCTTCTGAAATAACACTTTTAACTTTCTCCAGGATTAGTTTACTCTCTGAATGGCATCAGGTAGTAAGGTACTGTCTTTGGGTACTGCATAGCTACAAGACCACTAACCTTTTTTTTTTTTTCTCTAATGGAAAACCCAGTTACCTACCCCAGCGGAGTTTCACTGCTTTTACCTGTGCAGTACAGACAGAACTGAAAGTGTGCATCTAAGAAAAGGTATTGGCTATGGAAGTAGAAATTTCCCACCTGTGATAACAGTATGACCTTTACATCTGATGACCTCCAGATGCCAAAAAGGCCACTGAGAAGCACGAGCAACGCTAATCCCTTTGAGAAGGGAGCATGCTGCAGTATTTCTCTCCATTACCTACACTGCATAAAGTTCTAACAGCTATGTCATTTTCTTCCCTGCTTGTATAAACACCCATCTGCTTTGTGGGGAGAAAAGAGTCTATGTTGGTGTTGTCTGACAATTTTGACATGACAGGAAGGCATAGGATTCCTTTGGAGCACATATATTGTTGATGGCCTACATGGACAATTTAGTAAAATGTCTTTATGCAGCAGCTTTGAGAAATGTTCTGTGCTTTTAACTACCTTGAATCTTCATCTGGTTAATGGATTTATGTATAGAAACCATATGAAATAATGATGCAGCAGGGCTTCTTTAAAGTTTATGCTTTTGCCAAGGTAAACATATCTTAATTACAGCTTCTTCACAATAATGAAGTGTTATCAAAATTCAAATTAAATGCTTTTGTGTTCTTTCTACTGATTTCTCTTATTCTTGACTCCAACACTTTCTCAGGTTTCTTCATCTGGTGCTCTCTAACATTTGGTCTGTGGAATCTTATTAAAAGGGACTGTTTACTGTCTTGGTTCAAAATCCCTGGTGCTAGCTGTGTTTGAGTAGAGGTGTGGAGACCCAGAATATGGGGAGATAATTAAATTCTGGGATAGTAGAACAGATTTTGGTAGTACTGAAGAAGTGGATACTGTAAGTAGCCACGAATCTTCAAGGCAGCTGTCTGTCCTCTGTGCAATTAACACCTACTTGTTTAGCTCCTTACTTCAAAGAGGTAGGTGAAAACCTGTTATTGAATAATAACTGCTGAACTGTTAGTTGGCAAATAGCCCAGAAAAGGCATTATTAAAAAGTAAATTTAATAAAGATGTCTATAATCATGCTTTAGCAGGCAGCTTTGTTTAAAGTAATTTGTGTGCTTGTGGTGACCTGTATGATAGCGTAGTGTTCTCATGAAGCACCAGGTACATGCATGCATATCTCTGGGTATCTGAAGAGGGGGAAGGAGAAGTAACAAACTATTTACTATGTTAGTACTCCTCTGTAAGGACTGTGTCACTGCTGCTGAGCTGGGAGTGAAATCTGAATAGTAAAAAGGTTATTTCATTCAGTGGCAATAACACTGAACATCGAGGCCTGAAAGGTACTGGAGTTGCTCTTCATCCTTGCAGCACACAAGTCTGCAAGTGCAGCTGTCCTTGGGCCTCATCCAACGCAGTTCTCAAAGAGCAGTCAAGAATGTCTCTAAGGCTGGAGACGCAGGTGGCGGGGGAGCAGTTTCGTCTAAATCGGAGAGATCAAAGGAGTTCAGAATAGAACGTTTTTCCTAATTCCTGGAAGGAGATAAACGGGAAGCACAAGGAGTAGTTCGAGAATCTGTTTTGTAACACTTAACTCAGCCATAACTTCATTAGTGTTATTCATTTGGATCCAATTACCCCTAAGTATGCTTTGGAGTTAAACTGTATGGTTTTGTAATTCCTTAAACTACTAATGTTGCAGAAGCAGAAGTTTCTAAGTTTTAATGTGTTCATGTGGCACCCCTCATCTTGGATCTGCTCAGTGTGTGTATGTACGTAGCCCCCACCATTTCCTTCTTGGGATAAAGCCCATGAGAAGGGCCCTCCTGTCTGCCTGTGCATGCTTTCATGAGAGCCCTCTTTCTGTTTGTGCTAAGCTTGAGCACATAACTCCTGCTGAAGAAACTACAGGATATTCTTTAACGGGAAGTAGTACAGATGTTAAAATAAATGCTCTTAGCAGCTTCAGTGAGCTCAAAATAGCTTCTGCATGTTTCTCTTATGATAAGTTCAGGAAAGGGGGTGATTCCCTCTTCCTCCCTCTCTGTAGTATTTTGAGTGCTGAGATCCTCTTGCCATGAAGAGCAGGCAGTGTGGAGCAGGCTTCTCTGTATTTTTCTGGGCCCTGACTGAACAGGGCCAGAAGTGAGCCCTAAACAGAAATTGCATTCCTTGGCACAGTGGCCTGCTTCCTACAAAAATTTCCAGTAAGGTCCTTGGCAGTAGCCCTTGGGGGGCTAACCACTGAAACTGGTTGTCCAGAGGGATTGTGGAGTCTGTTATTGGAGATGGTCTAAAAACTGGATAAGGCCTGAGCAGTCTGCTTGAAGCCAGGTTAGCCCTGCTCTGAACTAGATGAGATCCAGCAGTTCCTTCCAGCTGGCTGTATGCCATGTTTTTGCATTACAGGGGAAGCGTGGCTGCCTTTGTCTGTCCCCAAAACCAGTGGGAATAAATGCAGTCTTAAAATATCTGAAAATGGCCTTGAGAATTCTGAATAAAGACTTAAAAAATTGAAGTATGTAGAGAAGCATAGTGTAAGGAGGTAATTTTGCCCAAAGTCTCATAGCAGCAGGTCAGTAATAGTGCTGGGAGAGGATCACAAATCTCCTGGCTGGCACACTAGTGCCTTGGTAGCTAAAATATTTTTTCACAGATAAACTACCTCCTTTCCCTACTCGACTATTTTCAGATCACTTGGCAAAAGAGACTACACTTACCTGCTGAGAGATATCATATTCCTTTTTTTTTAATTATTATTTTGCCTTATCTGTCATGTTCATAGGGAGTTTTAGTACTAAAGAAAAATGTAGTGCATTGACTTTTTCAGAAACCTAGAAAATTTGATCTGGAAAAGAATTTGGTGAAATAAAGACAAGAGCTGCAAAGGAAATTTTTAGAAAATTATGTTATCCCCAGTGAGTTGCACAACAATTAATCTCATATTTTTTAAGAGCAGAAAATAGCGGATGAAGCTGTACACTGAATCCAAGTTTGGATCTCTCTTTGTTCAAAAAAGAAAAATCACTTGAAAACTTAAAAATCTGGAAGCTAAGAAGAACACAGATCAGCATTTTAGAGAGTATCATGGAAGGAGTTAAGCTGTGAGTTAACTGCATCTGCGTTTCGAATCCAAATGCTAAGAACAAGGCACCATTCAGATCTTCAGTTATAAGTTATGCTGAATTTGTTATGCTGCATTTTTTTAAATTCTGTTCAGAGGAGAAAAAAGAAAATCATGTCAGATGAAAAAAATCATTACTCTTGTTTTGGTAGCTTGTTTTTTAAGTGATGAAGTAGGATTCTCCTTTTTTTTTCCTAGCACTTACGCAGGTCATCTGCTAAGTATTAGCAGCTGTGGAACTGTGGAGTTGCATAAGCATAACTAAAAGTCAGTGGAGCCTTGCACCATTCTGGAGATCTGTCCATTGCTTATTCTCCACAACAACTGATCAGTTTCGTAGCTCAGTTGACACAAATCCCTAAATGTTAAGAGGGCATCAGCAAGCATGGCAAGTTGGGAAATCCTTTAAGTCATAGAAATCAGATAGGATAATGCATTATTTTATTGTTGCCACAACCTGCTGTCCAATTAGACATGTGCCTTGGTGCTCTGTGAAGAGAGCTGTGTCAGAATAATGCCCTGGAACAGCTGAGCCTGCCTGCTACATAAACCTCATTTGTCTGGGCAGCATTCCTTGGGAGATGGGTATGGGTGCAATGCCTGGCTGCTGTAGAAGCAAGACAAGTGTGAGTGCTCACAAGTGTATCCAAGATTAGCCATGCTTAGTGATATGGCTGAATACAACAGTCTCTTCTAAGCATTAGAAAAGGCATCTTTACATGTACAGGGCTGAGAGCCTGGAATGTCTTGGCAAGGGAGATACCTGCAGTGCACGTGTGAATGTGTTGGCAGCAGCAGCCCGAGGCTGGCAGGTCCAGCCTCTGCCCCCAGGTTTATGATACTGGCTCAGCACTTTGCAGGATTTGGTTAGCAGGGTGCATTTCTTCCCACTGAACCTGAGGTTACAGAGAACTTAATCTCCCGTGGTTCTGACTTTTAAGTCATAGAATATGTAATGAATTTTCTGATCCAGAGTCTGGCTTTGTTTTCAGGGGTTTTTTTTCATCTTGTCTTTTCTTTTGCTGGTTCAAAGATCTCCACAGGCAAGAAAGACTCTGAAAGGGTGAGTACGGTGTTACCAAAATATGATCCTTACAATACTTGTTCTTGGAAATTAAGAAGATAAAATGAGTTTCAGC
The DNA here is from genome assembly GCA_013398275.1 of Promerops cafer. Taxonomy (NCBI): domain Eukaryota; kingdom Metazoa; phylum Chordata; class Aves; order Passeriformes; family Nectariniidae; genus Promerops; species Promerops cafer. Next base: position 638,181 of record VZSE01009823.1, on the reverse strand, counting down.
AGATTGTGTCCCTCTAGATCAGTCCATGCACCTGATGGCTCAGAGCTAAGCCCTGTTCCCTCTTTCACGACTGCAAGAGGAGTTTGGCTGAGCTCCGATTTTTCCCCCAACCCTCCAATTTTTTTTCTCTTTTTTTCTTCCCCCACCCCCCCTTTTTTTTCCATGCCATTTTTAAAGCAGTGATATGAACAGTTAAGTGAGGGTGCTTCCCTAGATAAGTGGGGTCTCTGCTGTTTCTGCTGGGAACAACAGGCAGTGCTTCATTAGCTCACCTCACCAGCAGACTCTGAAAATGGTGGGACCTTCAGCTGCCCTCAAATTGCCTTGGTCCCTGAGGAAGGCTGTAGGTGCTTGGAGGCAGATTGTGGCTCCAGTTGAGGTAGCACTCCAGAGCTGCAAGTGTGCCATGAATCAGGAGCCTTCCTTTTTGAGCAGTCTGAACAGGATGGTAGCTGTTTGTAACTAGCACCAGCTAGGTAGCTGTTGAGCAGAAAGACGTGGAGGACAAAAAGTATATGGTGGTGAGGAGAAGGGAGGCTTGCTTATCCCCCCCCACCCCACCTTCTACCTGAGGAAAGATTCCTCAGCTAGTAATTAAAGGGTACTATGCTTCGATGCTCTTTTGGTTCAATTTGATTTGCAGTTTGGCAAACATGGACAGCATCAGCCATGTAGCGCTGAGCTCTACCATCCTATCTTCAGTTTACTCCAGCTCATCAGTCCTCCCATGGCCATCACATCAGTCATTGCTCTCCTCATGTCCTGATTACCCAGCACTGACTGACCTACTTTGCCTAACATATTCCCAAAACTGTTTTTCTGGCATAGAAATGCAAAATAGAGAATTTTCACAGTTACTTTCACATTTGACGTTACTGAAGACAGCTTTCAAAGGAAGTATTAAATGTAAACCATAAAGGCTGCTGTGTTGTGTATGTTGAAAGTAAAGAAGCCACTTGCTCACTCTTAAGTGAGCTTGCATGACTCAATGTAGTGGTCTCTTTATATGGATCTCTATTTGGTCAGATGCTCCTTCCTGTAGTTCATATGACTGCATGCCTTGTCTTTGATTTTAAGACCCCTGAGATAGGGAATGCATTTGAGCAGTGCCCTGTAGAATAAGTTTTCTATTGGAATGGGATGAAATGAAAAATCAAGGGATAGCAATGTGGTGGTATCCATGTGTGATTATTTCAGTTTTATACAGAACGCCATTCAGCTGAGGTGTTCACACAGGCAACACCTACCGGTACATCGTTGTTTATGTCTGCAGGCTGCATTTTAAACCATTCCTGCTTTGAAATAAAAAAAGATATTCCTTAAAAGTACAGCTTTTCCAGTCAGTAGTCCTGATGGCATCTTGGAATCTGAAACTCTCAAATGGCAGCAGGCAGCCCCAAACTTTTGTTTTAATACTAGGCAGAAACAAACCACAAATAATTTTCACTTGGAACTTCCTACTGTATTTTCAAATAAAAGTTCCTCATTTGATCTTAATAGGTGACTTAGGGAGGGACAAAATAATTGCTTCATAGCACAATTTGCTTGACATAGATTATTCTTAATTGAATTGACCAGTGTCTCTTGGGTATAAATGAACAACTCATGTTCTTGTCTCATTTGAAATTAAAACTAAACCAGATAATGCTTTTCAAAGTGAAACAACTTACTCTGAGGAGTTGATGCATACTTACACTTACTTGTACCCTTAGGTGGAACTGCAGCAATATTTATTTTTTCATTTAGCAGTTATCCTTTTCCAATCAGCTCTCTGCAGGATCAGTGTCTCCAAGTTTTATTATAGCTTTTCCTTTTTTTTTTTCATTTGTGCATCCTTAAAAAAAGTGTGCATGCTGACTGGTGTAAAGAGGAAGACAAATTAACTTGAGCTGCTACAGGGAACTAGAAAATGAAGTGTTCCATAACTGACAAACAGCTTGAGATGACTGGACAAGTTTCCTCTTTATTCATCTAAAATGTGCCAGTTGTTTAGCAGAACATCCCTGATAATGCGAGTGAATTGCAGGGTAAAACCCAGTTGGATGTCATCATGTGCAGTACTTAAATGAGAACACTGAGGGATTTTGTGTTTCCAGGGGAAGGAATTGTCATTGTTGTCTTCTGTTTTGTGTTACTTGAAGTTCCCCAAGAAAGTTTCCTCTTAGGAGGAATAATGGAGTTTATAGTAAGAATTATTTATGACTGCTCTTTTTTATTTGAAAACTTTTGTACTTCTCAAAAAATGTTTGTTCACCATCTGCTCACTAATTGGCCAGACTGAGGAGGCACTGAAGAAACCATAGTAATTATACCACATGATATCTAATACCACAGCATTTACAGCTTCCAAGGCCTTTGCTTCAGGCCATCCACTGTGAGATATGGACAGAAGCAAATGAGAATATAATGGGAAAACTTGCAAGAAGAGAAAGTAAAAAAAAAAACAAAAACAACCCAAAACTGTGTTTTCACTTTTTTCCCTTTAGATAGAAATAATTTCTCATTTCTTAATAAGGCAAGGCTTTATGCCCTAGGAAGTGAGAACAACAATACACAAAAAAATCACTCTAAACTAGCAGAAGGGTTGATAGGTGTAATCTGGGCCCAGTCCTACCCTTGATATGTGGTTGCTGTAGAAGATCAGTGCTGAGATGATACCAGTGGAGCAGGATTGCTCCAGAGAAGGTCAGGACAGCATTTTCCAGGACTTTCCTCTAAGCTGTTTTCCCTTGGGCTTCTGGTAGAAGCTTTCTCTTCTTGTCTGGTAGACACTGCTGGTTATTTTTGGAAATCACCATTCTGAAGGTAGGATGACTCTTTCTTCTGCTCTACAGCCCCAGTACCCTTGACGTCTTTGCTTTAAAAGTTTTGCAGGGTCACTGTTAGGTGATTGTGCTGGAGAGGAAAAAACCCATATTATTTGCAGGCTTGTTTGGTGCACAAACCTGAATTCTGTCAAGTGACATTGTCAAAAATTGCAGTTTGTTTCTGTATTAAGTCTGGCATGTGCAGGTTCTGGTTTCTTCATTTCTCCATGGAGCATGTGACCCCTGGTATCACTGTCATTTCCTCTAACATGCATTGGATCAGGATTTCAGACCCTGCCACTAGGGAATAATGTCTGGTATAGGACAAGTGTAAAAGAACTTCTAAATAGTTCTTAAGGGTATAATTATGGAAGGGTCTTCAAAATCCAGATTTCCCAAAGTGATGCAAAGTGCTGGCTTTGGCATTGAGGCTGAGAGAACAGTCCTTGACACATTTACCAGCAAAAAGCCCAAAGTTAAATGTGTCACAAAGTTCACTTAAATCCAAACTAGTAACATCATGAAACATCAAGTAGGTATATACAGCCTGTATCACAGCTGGTGCAGCCGAGCTCCTGCTGGCAGCATGTAGTGACAGGGAACAGGTGAAGAAACACCTTTAGACTCCCACAGCGCATGGGGATGCTTTGAGGCATTGCTGAGAGAGAGCCAGGAATATCAGCTCACAATTCATCCTCCATAAGGAACTGTGCTGGGTCTGCTGGGACTTGGCCCACAGACCAGCTGGAACCATTGGACTCTACCAAAATGCCCATGACTAATCTTTCCTACCCGAAGGGACCCATGTTTTCAGGCCAAGCTGGAGGGTTTTTAGGAGGTCTTTGCTGCTTTTCTCTGTGTTGTTCTCTTAGGTCACTGCTGTGGTACAGCCTCTCAGGAAGGCCAGCCAGCTTTGCTGAATAGTCTAGAAATTGGACTGTAAGGCATTTCTGCTCTTTTAGCAGCACTCTTTCAGACAGCCATGTTTCAAATTACACAGTCTGGGGTTTCTGTTGAGCATAGGTAATGCCCTTGGAGCCATAAGCCATAAACTTAGCTGTAAATTTAATTTTTCAGTTCTCTACTGTGTACTTGGCATTTTACTAGTGGGAGAGGAAAGAAGAAACAAAACACATGTAGAGGGTGATGCAAACAGATGATTGCATGTTCAGTTATAGTTGTGTGTTGAACTTCTGCTAGTGAGGGAGACCAGGTGCCAAGCTGTTTTGAGCCAGAATATCATACTACTGCCTCTGCTTTCAAGCTCAACCTTTACATTTGGGCTATCCTGACTGTCAGCTCACAAGTGTTCTATGGGAATTTGCATTAGGAGTCCAGCTCGTTTTATTTGTCTGGCTGTGGGAACAATAAGATATTCACATATCCTTTTGGGGTAGAGGAGTTGGTTTGTTTTGTGAGTGCAGTCTCCTGATAACTGACTCAGTTTCAGGTTTTGATGAATGGCAATATAGGGTGTTTTATTTCTAAATCAGCAGTTTACTCTCTAAGCCAGGTGAGCTGTGACTAAACATTGCTTTCTATCAGATTAAACGTTGTCTGTGTGCAATGAGTTGGTAACTTCAGGTCTGCAAGACAAAAGTTCCTGCTCAAAATGGCATTGCATGACTTCCATGCTGAAAGCCATCATGAAGTAGTCAGATTGTCAACAAGGGTTGAGGCTGATGGCTAATGAGTGATCCTTTAGGACCAGGGCCAGCGGTGGGCATAGTGGTGTGAGCAGTCTTGCTTGGATGTGTCCCATGTGGCTACCCCTCACATGTAGGTGAGATGTAGGATTTCACAACAGGGCTGAGTTTTTTTCACTGTCTAAGGAAACAGAGAATGTTAGTCTCCAAGGCTGTTATCTGGATGGTTTTAATGGACTCTGCAATTCTCTGTCACTTTTTAAACTACTGCTCTCTGAAATCACAGTGGCAAACTCTCCTAATTCATAGTAATTGCACAGATAATTAAATGATAATGTGATATGCAGTGTATATATGTATTCATATACTGAGCCTCCTTTTGTCCTGGTTGTTTTTGGGAGAATATGATTGTCAATAAATATCAATGAAACAAAAAGACATGATCTGATATTGTGCATGACCTGATCTTGCTCACCTTACTTGGATATAGTTCAAATCAGTATGGGATTGCTGGCACTTGTAGCTAAGCAAAGAATAAAATCTCATCTGTTACACAGCAAAGAAGCTGATTCTATTTTATAATTACCCAGCAACTATGCATAGACTCCCATCTGTGGCTATATTTGGTATCCAGTTATTCCTGATGTGGAATATACCACCCATGGGAAGAATGCAAGAAATGGACTAAAGTTCCCAAAGACTGGGACTTGCTTTCCCTTCANTTTTTTTTTTTTTTTTTTTTTTTTTTTTTTTTTAAAGAGGGTGTGAGCTTTGGCTAGGAGATTCAGAATAAGGGGAAATAAACTAAGCATCAGTAACAGCTTGAAATTGTATGGCCTGTGTTAGAGGAAAAATTGCTCTTATCAATGAATATTGTTTGTGTGGCTTTAAAATGTGTGGTGTTCCGGTAGATCATTATTTCTAAGGTGTAGATTTGTCTAGCTTTATTTGTGTGTACATATATGTATATATATGTACACAGATGTTGATGGGAAGTTTGAATATAAAATATTACTCAGATTCAAGTGTGATCTTTTAAAACCAGTTGTTGTTTTCTACTGAAATAACTAAGTATATAAAGATTTGTCATCAAATATTCAGTTGAATACTTTGAAAACTTTCTGACTCCTGAATAGCTGAAGACAAGTCGCTCAATAATAAATGTATTTTAACTTTGCTATCATAGCAGTGCTTATGTGTTGAGAAAAGGTGTTGAAGCCTGGGCATGCCATTGGAAAAGTATAGCAAACACTGCTCTAGAAAAACAGCTAGGCAGATTTTACTGAATAAAGAGTGTTGAAAATACCCTTTGGAAAGATAGCATGGATTGTTTCTCTCTTGGTTGATCTGCTGAGTAAGTCCATATTCTTTGGTAGGGTCAAAGAGCTTGTGTCCCAAGCTTATTGTATAAAAAAAGGTACAAATTGAGAAATCAAGTTTTATGTGAAAATAAGTGTTGGAAGCCACAACTAGCACTCTTACTTCTAATAAAACTTCCTTTTTGGTTCCTGAGAACATACTAAGGCTATTAGAAACATCTACAATGACATGAAGGGACTTCCACACAAATAGAGTTCTCATTTTAGAAATATATCTAATTACATATGTATGTATAAATAATGCATATGCACTGCAGAACTCTTCTTCAGGAGTCTGTTAATGTCTATATTAAAGGAGCAGGGAGGGCAAGTAACTTTGAGAGCAAGGTTTGTCGGTTCAGCAGTTTTTTCTCAAGTCAAGAAATACATACGCATTTCTAGGCAAAAGTACGTTTTCTTAGGAATGGCTTTTATTCATGTGACTGTCCTTTGAAAGGAGAGCCTGTGGCTAAACCCAGGGGTGATAGCTGAAAATGTGATCTTATATGCACATAGCTGTGTAGAGGGCTTTGGCCCAGAATTTGTTGAGTTTGAGGGGGGAGTTCTCTGTTTTCAGACAGGACTGGAACAGTGTAAAAACTCTTCATTTTCCACATAGACATGACTAGAGTGGCAATCTGCCAGAACAGTTTTGATCATCAGATTTTGCTCACGTTCCGGATGAGGGACAAAATGGATTCCCTGTTTTATCTAGTATGATTCCCCCCACCCCCAAGGAATGTGTTAATATTTCATCATTTTGAAGAAATGTAGTGGGCAACATTAAATATTTACATCTCTTCGAAGTCACACGGATGCCACCAGGATACCTAGCTCTACATCACACATGCTCTAATTCACCCCAAACACCCACTGTTTACTAATCTTCAGCCCCCATCTGTGCCGATAATGAGAAAGAGGAAATGGAAACAGCAGGGATTATATGCTACTGAGAAGTCCCAGTTTCTGGTTGTAATTCTTTCAACAAACTCTTGCCAATTGTGCTTCTGCTTTGAAGTTTGAACACCTCTGTGTTAGTGCTTGGCTCTGGTGATTTGGCTGACAGATCTGGGCTTGGTTGGTTTTTGTGGTTGCACGTTCACAGTTCCACACGATGGTTTACTCTTGCACTTGCCTGTGCTGTGCCTGCTCAGAGTTGAGGCAGTACAGAGGCAGTACAGTTGTTTTGCCCAAGCACTGAGATGTTAATTGCTCAGATCTTCTGGTGACAGGTTCCAGATAGAAAACAGTCTGCACCATATCCACTGTTCTGTCTATGTGTATAGTCACAGCTATATTGGTGAATGGGGTGAGTTTCCATATAGTGAATAAATAGGGCCCATTTTTATAAGTAAAAAGTATGTGTTGGTTTTGAATGCTGGGTTTCAGCATTCAGCATTAGTCTGGATCATCATGTCCAGTATATTTAGATGTGTGGATAGTGCAAGTTTCTAATCTAAACCAAAAACCTCAGAGCCCATGATTGCATTCTTATCCCCATAGCGCAGGACAAGTAAATAATTTGTGTAAAAAGCTTTACATCAATGTTGATTAACATCCTTCTGTAGCTTATCTGTCAGGCCACTGTGCAACTTGTTATTGCTGCTGGGGTGGTCCTTTATTTGTAAATCAAGCACTGTTTGATCTCATGGCAAGTGAGGGGAAGTCAATTTATGGCTTTAAAAACAACTTGTGCCATCTGCAGGGTTACTAACAAGTCTCCATTAAGTACCCAGGTGTACATAAAGGAGAGCTTCAGGTATGCCTTCCACTCAGAAGCTAAGGAGATGGTTTTGTCTTGTGTATGTGTGTGTATATATATATATGTATATGTAAGGTGAGACATAGCATTAGTTGCAGGTGGTTGGCTTACACAAGATGACTGCCAAAAATCCCTGTTGGAGCTTTGCTCCTCTGAAAGGTGCCAACAGATTCCTCATCTGTGACAAGGATGGAGAAATAAATGGTTTGTTTACAGGGGACGGAACTTATCAGGCTTCAGATGTTTCCCTTCTTGTCTTAGTGGTCCGCAGTCAGAGCTGACAAATGCTCTGCTATCGGTGGTGACTCAGCAAAGCCCGCTGTGCGAGAGCGCTGTGGACACAGGGGGTCCCCCGGTGTCACACAGCTGCCTTTGCTGTCCCTGCAGTGCCTCTCCATGGCCCCACTGAGGGGCATGCAGCACTCTGAGCTTGGCTGAAGCAACACCCTGGGAGGCTGTTTTCTTTGGGCGTGGATTAAAAGTGGCTGCGAGGCTGCTGCGAGTTACCTGCTGGGTGAGCAAATTCCTCCCTTCTTGAACAACCCCGAATGTCTGGGGGGGATATAAAAGTTTATTTGCCCCACCAGCAACTCCAAGCACAGCTCTGGCACAGTCCATTGTGTGTGACTAGATCCTCACAGAGAGGTTGACACATTAAAAGTGACTTTGTAAACGTAGCCCCTTCTTAAAATGGAGAGAAATAACCCATCTCTTGTGAGGGATCCAAGCTGTCTGAAAGCTCCTGGGGGAGCAGCTGGGTGAGGACAAAGAGGCAGTGTGCTGAGAGCAAGCATGGCCACTTCCTGAACTCTTCAACTTCCCCTCAGCGCCTCTGCAGCTCGGGGTCCGGCGTATCATGTCTCTGCATGCTTACCGAGGGGAAAACGCGTAAGCTGCATGAGCCTCACAGTGCTCTCAAGTGTCTTCCAGTGTAAATAATACCTTGGCCATTTGGCCCAAAAACTTCAGTGGGGGCAGAGCAGGTGCACCTGCAGGCATATGTTTGCACATGCTTTCCTACTACAGCTGCAGGAGCTCAGAGGTGCTGCATGCACAAGAAGGGTGTGTGTGTGTCTCATCCAAAAGCATCCATGTTATGGGCAGGTTTGTTGGGGGGTTTTCATTCACGAACGTATTTCCTTTTGCATGAGTGTCCTATGCATGTTTACACATAAAATACTTGCATCTTTCATTAACTGGGGGTAATTTGTTAAGCACTTAGCTGCTGCTCTGTAAATCCTGTTGTTGCTGCCTCTTTGCCAGAGGTCACAACTCTCACATCTCTGTGGATAGGAGGGATTCTCAAAATTATTGTTACTCTTTTTCCAATTATTTTAACCCACTGATATAAATTACTGGAGCTAGTTTGGCTCATTTGATAGTAATCAACTAGTGAGCAGTGGTAAGAAGCCCTGAGACAGCAGATGGGAATGTAATCCCTGGCTGGTGGTCACCAGGAGGCTGCTCACAACATTGATGTCTTCATCTGGCACAGTTTAATTACAAAGATGACATTTTAGTGGAAACCTCTTCATTTATGTAGAAATTGCATAGAATTCATCTGCCCATGGGCAAAGAAGCAGCTCTGATTGGCTTGCTCTGGGTCTCACCATAGCCATGGTTTTGTGTGACAGCCTGGGTAGTGGCAGAGCCAGCTTCCTACTAGCACTTGTCTGGTTTTGCCTGAAAGTGAGAAAAGGGGGGAAAAAAATCTCATGAGCTTTTGACTACTAGATCAGCTCCTCAGTGTGGTCCATGGCACAGGCTGTGGAACCGCTGTGCCAACACACTTGAGGCAGCTGTGGGGTGCAGTGGGAGAACTGAATGGTGGAGGCAGGACAGCCACAAATGAGTGTTGCTGCCAAAAGATTTGCATCCCAAATTTGCAGCATCACTGTCTGTTCACTCTCCTCCTACTTTCAAGGTTTTCACATTCACACTTAGGTACAGCTAAAGCAAATCTGTGTCCCAGCACAGATCTTTGCTGTCATTCTGTAAGGGAACCCCTCTCGGTTTGTAACTCCCCGCTTTCACACAGGCCTTGCCAGGCTGATCAGTTCCCCAGGCATTGTCTGTTGTTATTTCAGCTCTCACTAAATAAAGGAATGTGACATTTATCTTCACCCCCTCCATTAGCTCGACTGACGAGTGTTTAGTGTTTTCCACAAGGAGCATCTTCCAGCCGAGCAGTATCTCCTTGCTGACTCTGGTGTGACCATTCTGCCTCTACTGTGACGTGGTAGTCCTCAAACTGTATCTCCAGACTGTGTCAGTATTCTGCTGGTGGTGCACTTAGGGTTAGATTGCCTTTCCAAAATTCATGTATCTTTAAAAAAAATTAATTCTGATAAAGCTCCACCTACTGACTAGTCCTGTAAACATAGTACTCTAATCTAGGACTTTATTGTCCTTCCTCCTGTGACATATGTTCAGACCTGTTCCCAGTGCTAGATAACAATATGTGGATGCACACTGCTACAACTGAGATCTCTACGCTTCTGAAGACATAAACTACTTTTCATAGGACTCAAACTTCTGTTTACTGTATTCAAATGAAAGTATTTCTGAAAATTGCTGATGACTGCATTTGTTTGAATTCATCAATTCACTGCCACTCTGAACATTTGATAAACAAATACCCTTGAACTGAAATTTCCCACGCCTGCAGTGTAATTACATTCTCCACTACTGCATTTGTTTCCCCTTTAAAAGAAAAGGGGGAGGGACACTGAGCGTTCTGTGGCAGAATCACATTCAGCATTTGGAATTAATATATAGTACAAAAAGGTCCATTGAATCATGGAGTGACTCAGAAGGCAGTAGAGGAGGGTTTTCTGGCTATGCAGAAATGTCAGTGGTTCAACATTAGATCAGAAATCTCTTTAGCATGTTGTGAGGGGCAGTTAGTTGTTTCATCTGATGTTAAAACCGTAAGCAAAGCAAGGCTAGCAAGGTGCGGTGAGGAAGTGTGTGTCACATGCTCCTCCACAGGAAACGAGACTGGAGCTGCTGGGGAAGTTCAGAACTGGGTGACCTCCAACAGATTCAAATAGCACAGGTTAGTTCTCTTAAAACATCTCTTTAGCTGTCCTGCAGGGGTTCTACACATGTAATTTCACTGATTTTTGGCAGCAGTGGATAAGGAGCGGTCTGTTTGGCAGTTGTGGTAGCGGGTAAGCAGTGTGGGATTTCAGAGCAGAACTATACAGGGCAAAACATAGGAAGCTCATCTGTGGATTAGTTTGGTTTGTGCAAAGCTTGGAGCTTGCCTTGCAGTACAGCTGCAGTGTGGACCTGAGTCACATTAGAAGTGTGAATGAAATCTCCATCTTGTTAAGACTTCCATAAAATAAGTTAAAGGTCTGGATTTTTAATAGACGCGTTCAGTGTTAATAAATACCAGAAAGCACCTTTCCAAGTAGAGGTTAAAATCATTGACTGTAGTGAAAATTTAATTTAGTTTGTTTTGGCTGTACCAAGTACATTGCTCTTCTCTTTGATTTTACTGGCATAGTTTCTTGTTAAGGTGTTCTCTCATTCCTGGTGATTTCTGTTGAGAAATTGCATCATGACTTTTTTGTGCCTGGAAGGTTTTGACTTGGGAGCACATTGCATCAGGAATGAAATGAAGCTAGGTTGGTGCTGGAGAATTTGGGAGCTCTCAGAAGGAGACTGTTTAATGGGATGTGTGTTTTGTACTCTGGCACAAGGATAGATTTGTTACTTTTTAATTACTAGGCAATTGTGATTAATTACAAGTCTTAAATTCAAAGTTGGAGTGAAAGTTACAAAGAAAACAACCTTCAGGAAGATAAGATGTGTAATACAGTAGTAAGTGCACAGAATCTGAACCAATACTAAATGGCAGTGTGAGGTCCACGTGGTGCTGGGAGAGCGTGGGGAAGAGGAGATGACGGCCCCACAGCCAGCTCCAGCAATGGTGGCTGGAGGCCAAGGTGCTCGCTCTGCACAGAGAACCCCCTGCTCGCCCAGGGCCACGGCTTGGGAGGCAGAGGGGCTTGGACAGGGATAGTGGCAGCAATCTCGCACGAAATGCACCTGCTGGGGATGACAGTGCTGTAACAAGGCCATGCCAGGCATTAAAATCAGAGATTTTAGTGTCAGGCAAGAAGTCCTAAAGCTGCCCATACTTCTTCCCAAATATTTAAAAAAATATTTCCCTGGTCATGTAGAAAACCAGACTAAGTTGCTCAGCTCTTTCACCGTCCTCGTAGCACCCAGTGCCTGCATCCTGATCTCGGCGTAGAAGCATCTGCGTAGGATGAACGCAGCGGCTCACGGCGGACCAGGCTGCGGCCGCCTCCTGCAGGTGGAGTTGGATGCTGCGCCTGGCCCTGCTGCCGGGCTCGGGGGGTCGTGGCGAGCTCGGAATAGCAGCGCCCTGTTCCTGGGCTCTGTGGCTCAGCCTTGCAGAGCCTGGCTCTCGTCTTTCGAGCTTTGCGGCTTTTTATGCAGAGAAGGCTTTGGTCTTAGCAGGGCTCCTCTGCTTCTGTAAAACCAGCAGGTTTTCAGAGAGCCCAAGTTCTGCCCCAAATCAGCCTTTCTGATTTATTAGGGTTTATAGCCTTCACTGGAGTACTGTTTAACTAGGAATGTGATTTAAAAGCAATTTAGTAAAATCCCACTGCAGACATTTTCATTTCAGCCTAATCCTGTCTTATAGCAGCTCATCTCAAATAGATTGGGAGTTGTTTTAAGCTAAATATAATGACTCGTAAATAATATATTTGAGCCTCCATGCAGTGGCTTGTGGCAGGTATTTGAAATGGAATTAAAAAATAAACTGATACGCATTCCTAAATAAATAAATCCTAACACTGCTACCAGGATTGAAAGAGCAGGAGAGTTGTTGAAGAGGGGGGATTTCTGAATCCAGCAGCTTGTATTATGAAAACCAGGGAAAAAATGTTTCTTCCCCTAACAAATTAAAAAGGAAATCTGCAGAAAGAGGAAAGGTAATAAAGAGTACAGACTAAACAAAATGAATTAAATATGCATTGGAATGAGAGAGAAGGAAACCAAAAAGAGAAAATAATAAAAAATGGAACCAGATGGGGACAAATTCTGTGCTCAGGAAAAAAAGGCTACTCTTCTGCTGCACTTCAGAAGGAGGAGAGACTGTGTACATGTGTTTGTGCATATATCATCTATGGAGGAAAAATGCACTTTTCTGTATGTTTTTTTAAATTGTTTGCTTGTTTCTTTCCCTTCAGCAGTGCTAATATAGAAGTTTATTGATTTGAGAGAGCTTCGAAGTTAGATGAAAGCATTATTAAAGAATCTTTAATTCTGCACATAAGTAGAATAAACCACTCAATGTCACCTTAATCACTGGCTGATTTTACTCCCCAATAACTACATGGCTGCATTGTGCTGCTGGACTCATGTCCACCGTGCACTAGGATCCATAGCACAGGGTTATTTTACTCTCTGCGAGGGCAGAAGTAGAAGTTAAGATGTGCAACACCAGCTACTGCAAACCGGAACTGCGCAGGCCAGCTTCAGAATCCCCCTGTGGGTTTCATTTCACCACACAGCGTATGCAAAGGTTGCATGGCTGTGGGCGACTGGGGTCTTGAGACTGATTTCTAAATAGAAGTAAATCTGTAAAATGCGGAATGGCTACTCTTCTTACATTTTGTTTTAAAATTACTGGATTTTTAAAGGCTTTATTTGATTCGTTCTAATACTAAATACATCAAATGGTCAAGTGTATTTTTTGAGGGGGTGTTATTTGCAGCACATCTGTCACATCTTCCAGGCTGTTGCCGCTCCTTTTTTTCCCCCCACACATTTGTTTCAGCTTTTGCATGTGTTTTTCTCTAGCCTAAACTACAGAAACGTCCTAATTACAGAGCTAGCTGTTGAACCATGTCTCTTACGAGGAGCAGCTGTTGTAGTGGCTGTTCAGTCTTGCCATCACATCCGTAGCTTTTTATGCCTTTCTGTTTTCCTTCCACCGTTTATATTGGCTTTTACTACGTATGCTATGCTGAAGCTGGAAGAATTGTCTTAAATTTGTTTGGGAACAAACTGGGTCCTTTGGCCTCAGGGAGCGATATGGAGAACCCAGCCAGTGTGTTTTCCTGTTCTGATTCCTCTTTAGAAGGAGCGGGGCTCTTCTTTACAGTATGCTGCCACTTTCTCATGCACAATTTCTACTTATGCAAGGAAATACATAATGGACACGTGCTCCGGCTCCGTGATCCCCAATGGTTCACAATTATTCTTTTCCTTTCTTCCTTGCAGGATTGTGCTACCTGGGAAATGTTATTGCAATTTAATTAACTTCAGAGAGTGTATTCTGGACTGAATCGACCAGACCTATTCTATGCAAGCATCTCCTGCTGGTGACCAGGTCAGAGCCTGTGGGGTTTGACTGAGGGGTGGGAGTGGGTGGGAGTCACGGTGTGAGCAGCAGCACAGGAAGCACCTCTGCTGTGTCATTCCTGGCCTCCAAGGGTTGGAAGCCACAGAGCCATCTCATGTTTTAGGTTGCAGTGTGACAGTACAGGAGTCATGCTTCTCCAGGGCGGGATTAATGGCAGTGCCAGTTCACAGGCTTGCTCTGATGTGCCACACCTTTCCTAATGTCAGATTTAGGTGCCTTGGGTCACATCAGTTTTTATGCCAAATCCATAAGCTTTTAACATGTGCAGTGAGTTATTTTCTGTTTGAGGTTTTGGTTTTGTTTGTTTTTTTTTTCTCATTCCAGTAGTACAAGGCTAACAGTGAAGGGGTTTAAGGCTTGGCAAGTAGGTCAGGAGACCTAAGGTATGATATGACCAGGCACAATGAATCTGTAGTTGTCCTGACTTAGAGCAGATGACATTACACTTGAAAATTGCACAGTGAACCCTGCAATGTTTACAATTTGGTGCTAATGAACAGGTATAGTAGGAAAGGGTTCACTGAAACACATGGTTAGTAAGAAAAAAAGAACACTGAGTTTACCTTTTCCAAAATTTTAGTTTAATTAATTTTAAATTTAATTTTTGGTTTAATTTTTTCTTGTTGCAGCAGAGGCTCCATCAGAAAGCATGTGCTGTAGATAGGCTTCAGTGTACTGATCTAGAGCTGGTGCAGTCCAGCAGATCAAGCATTTTCTATCCCAAATGTTCTGTGTTGTAAACCCCAACTGTGGCTTCCTTATGGTTAGTGGGCCATGTAGAAACTGATGCTGGGAGGGTCCCAGAGTCGTTTGGGATTTTGGTTCTCTGTAGACAGGAGCACAAAACCATTCAGGGTTTCTTCTAGATCAAGTCTGTAGCAGGGCCATGTGGGCTGATGCTTTGGTGTAGTTTCAGCAGTGCACTTGCTTTGGAAACCACAGTCTGGAGAAATCTGTGTGCTAGGCTTGGGAGATGTGAGAGGGAAGAGCTAGCCCCAGGAACAGACAAATGTCTCACTTCACTCATGGATCCACAGCTCTTACCAGGCATGATGGACTGCTGCTGGATGAGGGTTGGTGCAAAGACTATTATTTGAAGGGTTATTCCACAGGAACAAAAAAGATGGTACTACTGTGTGGTCAATAGTCAAACATACCTGTTTGGGTAGGAAGGGATGGCCTGTTCGAAGAAGGGAGACATGCAGATAAGGAAAATATGAGTATTTTTAAACTGACATTTATAAACGTACAATGCAATACTGAGATAAAGACAGTGCATTGTCACTCTCACCCATTTCACATATGATATGGAATTATGGAAGGTCCCAGGAATAGCAGTAATGACAGGACAAATACCACCTGTGAGGAAAGACTGGAGGAAATATGATTGCTTAGCCTAAAGAGGAGAAGTTCAAAGAGATACGTAGCCAGTTTTCAAATAACCATGAAAAGGAAAGGAATAAATTCTTTTATGCATCACTTGTAAATAGTATGAAAAATAGTAAATGAAATCGCAGCAAGCTGAGGTCTAAATAAAGTACTGGGAAAAGCTTTATTAGCTGTTAGGATAACAAGATAGATGACGGGGATATTGCAGATTTTCCACCAGTGGAGATTTTTTTAGAGAAAAAAAGAGATGAATACTGCCAGGAATGATATAATCTATGGTGACTCAGGGGAAGGAAGGGTAGATCTTCCAGCCCTGCTGTCTGTTGTTCTGTATTTCAGTCTCCTTGTTGACAGTGACTTTGAATTTTTCTGGTTATTGATGAAAGCTGAATAGTTTTTTAAAGGCAATAAACATTTCCATATGGATGGTACAGTATATTTCATAATCCACTTTTCAGGGAGGGAATGGAAAATGCTGTTTCTGAGTTTCCTGACGAGACCTTTCTCTTGGAAGTAAACAGATAAAATGAGTGCATTATACTCTGCACTGTGGGAAAGTACTGAGTTATCATTAGCAGCTGGCAGGGTAATGACCAGGTCTGCTCCTGGTGTAAGAGGGGGACTTGAAAAGGCAAGCCCTGCTGCTTTCTCAGGTGAGCAGTTGTGGGAAGCCAGAGAACTGCTCATTTGTATCACAGATCTCAGGAGTCTGGTACTAATGGCAAACTCGGAATTTGTGCTGGCTGCGCAGAAGCAGCTTGGTCTGCACTGAACAGCATTCCCTAACAGCAGGTTTTGGTGGGTCAAGGCTCACCTGAAGCAGCGTTTGGCTGCAAGCTGAGGCTTTGTTCAGGCAGCAGCCCTGGTGCTGCTGTACCCTCTCTGTGCAGAAGCAGGGCTTTTTCTCTGTGTGGTGGTGCCTGGACTGGCACTCCCTGTGAGCCTGCCTGCTCACAAGGGTCTTGGCAGTTGTGGAAGAAAACAATCATCCCTGCACCATCATTTTTTGAGGAGTGCCAGTCATCAGGGCTGCAGTTTAAAAGAGAAAGTAGACTTCATGAGAGCAATAAGGTCTTATGACCTGATAAAACCAATACAAAGCTTCCTTTCAGCTCTGAGTTTGATCCAGATACTACAGCTCTCTGAGTTTAGAAAAAATTTGCTTTTTATCTGGAAGCTTGTGGCCTCAGATTTGAAGTGGCTCTTAACTCTCCATCCAATTACAAATTCTGGTTTTGAAAGCAAAGATGTTAGGAGCTACAGGTCAGTCTGCCATATGCTAAATTTAGCCTTCAAATTTACTTAAAATAAAGTTTGGTTTTACCCCTGCAAGCTAACCAAATTGTTCAGCCAGTTTGATCAGGGTTTTGGCCACATTAACAGGATTCAGCAGATGTGATGATAACTTTAGCTAGGGTTCAACAACTGTGACAGCCACTTTCATTACAAATAAATTTAAGGGGAAATGGATTGCCACCCTCCAATACCTGCTGTTTCAGGGCACCTGCACTGAGCGCTGCAGCCTGCAGGGCCCAGTTTGTTTTGTCTTCTGAACTGCTGGTAGACTGGCACTAGCAAGGACAAGTAACACCAGTTCTCTGGAGTAAGAAGATTTGTTGAATGTTCTAAAGAGGAAATGCAAGTGCTGAATGATGGTATGTGGCTGCTTTTGGTTTTGTGGGTATGTTTTCATGGCAGTGGTATGTCATACATACTTTTTTTTTAGCTTGAACTACACTAAATTACTACTTTCATGCAATAAACCTGCATCTGGAATACCATCAGGAGCTCAGCTAGACCTGCTATCTTGAATGGAGGCCAATGATCTCCAAATGTGGCTGTTCCCTGGGTCCCAGTGAGTTCCTGTGCCACCTGTGTGGTGCCACCTGTGTGACAGGCTGCCTCAGAGCTGCCAGCTAACACGGAGGTGCCATGCTGGCTGAGCACGGCTTCCAAAGCACTGGCAAGAGCCAGGAGCCACTGCTGACCCTGGAGCAGCTGGATGAGGCACCTTGTCTCTCCTCAGGCAATGGCTTGTGGCTCCTGCCGAATTCAGGCAAGATGTGGATTTGTCCCTCTTGGCATGTTCACCTTCCTGGCACGTCTGCCTGGGCCTGACCTATGCAGTCACTAGATGTGGGCTCACATGGGCTGTCACTACAGTGGCCTGAGCCCCCTGGTAAACCCATGCCCTCCAAGGCAGGCACCCACATGGCACGCTGCCTTTGGCCTCCACTTGCTGCATGGAAACATTTTGTTGTTGAAGGTCACAGATAACAGTTAGAGATAAAAATATTTAAAATGCAGATAACTGAATGGAACCTCTTGGTTTTTACTCACCATGACTTGGGAAACACTCTCTTTCAACCTGTGTTGACTGAGCCAGCTTCATAAGTATGAAGTGGAGGGGTGCAGTATGTTTCCAGCCCGGGTAGCTACAGTAGGCAACGCAGCTGTGCTGTTCTCCCTCTCAGGAAGGCAGTCCAGGACATGCCTCCTTCTTTGTGTAGGGGGAGATCGACTAGTTTGTGTCCTGAGCTGTGAAAGACTTTGCCCTGACTATTTTTTTGGCAGAATCCATTAATAATCATTCTTTCCAGCTTCTCCTCTTTGCTTACTAGCTAAGTACTTGCCATGTGCAGCTGTAAAAAGTTGTTTCCAAAGAGAAATAAACTGGAGCAAAAACCTCTGTAATTGGAGATGGGGAGGAAAGCAGAAGGGCGTTTTCAATTTGTTGTCCTTGGATGCTTTTTGTTTGATTTGTGCCATGTTTTAAAGTAGAGCCCTTCACAGGACTGCATGCCCTCTGGCTTGTTGGCATCTGTATCCTCCCAGTCGTAGGTGGGGCAGCAGCAGCTTGCCCGTGTCCCTCGTGGGACCGGGGATAATCGGGGCAGTCAGTGTCAGTCAGAGGGCCCTGTGCTACATCAGCAGTGCCATGTCAATACATTAAGATACAAATCTCTTCAAGTCTCAAACTTTGACAAGACTTAAAAATAGTTTCCTTCTCTTTTTTTTTTTTTTTTTTTTTTAACCCAAACCCCACATTATTAAACACACACAAATTTTAGTGCCTCTCCAGGTAGATCAGGGAATTTAAATTCCTGCATTGTCTTTCATGTAACATTAGGATTGCTTTGAGTTTGAAGGAACCACAGACTGATGAAAAACAGAATTGGTACCTTGCCATCTATTAGATAGCTGCCAAAACAAGTAGAGAAGCCTACTTCATAGATGCAATCTTCAGAAGCTATCTTTACTTATAGGGCTTCCAACTATGAAACCTTAGACTATTCACAAACAACTTAACTGTGTGCCCTTACTCTAGGTGTTTAAATTGGCATCCCCTGCTGCAGGTATGTGCTGTGTACTCAGATGCATATGTGCAAATTTCATGGTCCCAATACCACTGAGTATTCAGCTAAAGGCCCAGGTGTATAATCTGAAACCTCCAATTCAATGTTATCTCACCTATATTTCATAAATGTATATATTGCATAAATATCAAGTCCTGCTGCAAAAGCAGATGGAAGGATTTATGTAAAAATGGCTTTACAAAACTATAGTGAGTAAAATTTTTATTGTAGCTCTGTTCTAGTAAATGAAACAAAGTGTAATTGTGGTTGGTCAATACTTTGATCTCAGCTTGGCTTATGATGATATAAATACGAAGAATATTAGTATTGCCTGGATTTTGTTCTTTGCATTTTGGCAGCTTATTTATGAAATAATTGAAACGTCTCTTAGCTGTACCTTTCTTTTCCAAGTGACTTTTGACATTTTTTTCTTGCCAAAAGGCAGCGTTGGAAATACTTAACAGAAAAATTCATCCTTGTATTACTCAGGATGTTTTCCAGATTGGACCAAATGGAAATTGCCAGTGATAGGAACAGCACATGAGTATTGCTGGTGATTGCACACATGCAAACTCAGATGCTGAAGGCTAAGGTCTCTCCTGTAACCTATGGAGAGGTGTTCAGTGTTGGATTTGTGCGATTTGGACTGCTTTGCAAAGAGACAAACTAAATCCAAACAGAGGAGGAAGAATTTCAGGTTTGTCCTTCCACTGCTTCAGCTGGGGATGGGAATCTGAGCAAGCAGCCACTAGGGCGTCAGATTCCTTGCCTGGGGATATCTCTAAACCCCAGCCCACAGGTTCCAAAAGCCCTTGGGCTGGAGCTGACCTTCTGCAGTGCTCTCTGCAGGACACTAATTTGCTTTGGAGCTGCCCTTCCCAAGGAGTGAGTCTAGAGCAGGAGATCCTCTCCACGGTTTCTATACATATTTCCATTAGGTAGCAGTTCTTTTTGTCCAGTAACTGGTGTTGGAGGCAGGGAAGTGCTGGTCAGCTCAGAATAAGACATATGATAGATTCAGCAGTTCACTACTCAAGAGGAAAAGATGACTCTTTATTGTCCATTCTGCTAGTCTGCTTTAGCCCTAGAACTTCAACTGGCAGCCCTCATCATTTATCATACATATTCTCATTTACTACTTTTGGATCATATGTTCCTCTAAGTCTAAGAAGACTTCTTAGGTCTGGAATGAAACCAGAGCAGTTCCTATCAGCTAAGGACAGGTGGTACTTTTTCTTTTTTTTTTTTTTTGGTAATGAAAAAATTAGATTCCTAAAGTTAAGCTTTTCTTGTTGTAGTTCCAACACAATTAATATCAGTTTAAAATCTATGTTTTTTAAAAGAGAGAAAATGATGGTCAGATTTAGTAGATTTTTATATATGATGCAGAGAACCAAACAATGCAAAGATAATGGCAACCTTCAGTTTGCTTTACTTAATGGTTCCTTAATGGTTATCTGGTCTGTTAGTTTTGTACACCCCATCTAAAGGTAGTTTTTGAGTTGTCTTATTGAACATTTTTTAATAGCAGTAATATTTTTTTTAATAGCAGTAATATCTCTGAAGTTGCAGGAGAAGCTTACTGCTGGATTCCAACCAGGCAGATAATTGGGTGGTGCAGGACACCGTTTTGGCTTTGGTTTATATGGATTAGAACATGGCATCATTTGCCAGTACTGCCAGGATATTAGGTGATCATGTAATTTCACATGTGCAATAATGTGTTTTCAGTAATAATACTGCATTTCTTTGTTGTTTTTAAATTGATCCTTTTCAAATCAAAATGTGTATGGTAAGATATTTAAGATTAAAATTAATCTCTTATCCTTGACTTACCTTCTGGTTGGGTTTTTGTATTGCTTTGGATGCAATTTCTAAAGTTTTAGAACAGACTATGAATTTTTGGCCACAGTATCTTGAGTAGTTTGAGATGAGCTAAGATTGGCTCCAACGTGAAGAAGGGGCAGTTGAAGTCCCAGAGTTTGGGGAGGGGTTGTTTGCTCAAGAAAACCCTCTCTTTGCTTCAGATTACTTTTTGTCCCCTCTTTTCCCTCCCCTTTATTATTTCCATCCTGATTTTAAAGCTCTTCCACAGATCTGTTTTTATAGTGACCAGAACCTTCAAAAATAATTACTGAAACCATGGCAGCCCATCTGAAAGCTTTCCGAGACACAGTATGAGCTACAGAGCAAGCCAAACCTCAGAGGGCCAAGGCTCTTTTCCAAACCAGGAAGAATGGATACTGAGAGTTTCTTCGGATGTTTGTGCAAACGGGTGCTTGTTTGTCCAGCTTCTGTGTGTGTGGATGCCCAGCATACATTGCCCTGTTTCACGTATATCAGCATTTTGGGGGGTTGAAAGTGATAGTAATTTATTACTGTAAGCTATTGTGTAAAATTTGTAAGAGAGAGTTTCATTTTGTAGCTGTTCTCAGAGGAGGATCTAAGATAAAATGCCTACTTTGGTAAATACTAAAAGTATGCAAAGTAATGGTGTATTTTGTGTGTTTTCATTTATAACTCAGTAAACTGAAAATTTTCAATTGCTTTATTGCAAACTTGTACTAATTCCTTAGGCAATGTGAACTGTAAAAAAGTAACCGTTTTGTAGCAGCCCAGCAGAGTCTACAAAGAACTTAACTTTTCTTGGCCACGTTACTGAAATAAGCCTTTAAATGGCAGATCTAATGCTGTTTTACAGCTTTTTGAAGTGGAGGTCAGAGAAGGTTTGTGAACACGGGATTCAAGTCATACGCAGAATGAGTTCTCCTTTAGTACAGTCAGTTAGTAAGATGTGTGTGAGGTGTGAGATGTGTGTGTAAGGTGTGAGTTTCTTTCAGTTTGTAGTTTGTGAGCAGGGCACAGAGGGTAAGTTATGGGGAGTTTTTTGATAGATTGTGGTCCTCAGAGACAGATGACAGCGTATCTTGCTGGTTGTTTTGCCAAGTTCATGGGGCAAGGTACCAGCAGTGCTGAACACAAGGCATGGCATTTCTGTGCAGACTATGGCTGTGGTCCTTGCTCCACCAGCCCTTCTGATCCAAAGGATGGTGTTGTGGGAGTCAGTGCCAGCCTCGCTTGCTGACTGTGACACTTTTCAAATTCATTATTTACGTGCAAATATGATTTGGTGCCTCACAAATGATCTCGTTTAATGACTAACCCCGAGCTACAGTGCAAATCCCTCCACAGGAGAAAACATCAAGGGACTTCATGGGATGCACTCTTCTTAATCTCCAAGTCTGATCTCAAAAAGTTGAAATGTTTCAGCCAAGTCAGAAGGTACAATGAGTCTCATGCAGTCTCCTCTGAAAACTGGCCTGAGCTTTCCATGAACTCTAATGAGAATTCAGGCTCTCCATCTCTACCCAGTCTAGTGTAGGTTTCTCACCACTTTGTGGCCTCAAATCATTCAAAATTAACTTTAAGAATGGAAAATCAGATTTTTTTTTTTAAATTAAAATCTCTACCAGGCCCGGTTGCCTGTTTCTCACAAAACTGATTTAGGGGTCTTGCTGCGCTGAACCGAGGCTTTTATTGACAGTAACCTGGCTCTGAGGTGGTGGTTTTTCTGCACTGTCTATGGTGGAGCAGGCTCCCTTACATTATGCAGATCTGGGGCTGGCTTTTGTTTTGTTTTTCCCACACTCCAGGCAGATCAGTCTTTGATTACTCCTCTAATGACAGGTATTCCAGTTACTCAAATTTATGTCAACACCTGGGCTCTAAAAACTCTGATGCACTCTTGCTTGTGCAGTTGGTCTTTCCCTGATGACTGCCCAGGCCACTTAGCTTTTTGTTTGGGCTTTTGATGTGAAATCTGAGCTGATCTCTGTGCACTGTAGTTTTTCAACATTCTCATAGGAATATTGTAATATTTATAAGAGACGGGGATTGGAAAATGGTGCTTTAAATTAATTCCACATGTCTTGCCCTTATATGCCTCAGATTTCCCCTATAGAGGCACTTAGTATTTTAATATCATTTTATAGATGCTGCCTTTAGTAGAACAGCCACAATTCACTGCATGTTTAGTAAGACTTAGTTGATTGTGATGAAGTAAATGCCTTATACTAAAAAAGCCTGTTTGAATGCTGAAGTCAATTGAATTCTAAACCTACACCTACTGAGAAAGAAAACAATCCGACAGTGTGGGAGATCCCTGATCCTTTTCTATAAATATCCATTATTGTTAAATGCTTTTGACTGCAGCTTCATATCATCCTGTTGATACGAGAAAGATAAATGAAGGCACCATCAGCAATGGTGTTGTGCAGGTCACATCATTATTAGTTAGTGCCCTGGGCATGGAGAGGATGTGTTGTGGGGTGTCCCATAGCTCCCACGATGTAGTTGTTGGCTCCAAACCGGCTCTTCTCATTCCAGCCTCAGGACTTGCAGAGAGAAGCCCCTCTCATTATAACTACTGCTCTGAAGGGGACTGCAGCACACCAGTTGGCAGCTGTGGGCAGCAGAAAAATCCCAGAGCTTGCTCTCCATATTTGATTGCTTTCTTGACTATTTTCTGTGTGTACTGAAAGTTGCAACAGCTCAAATGTAAAAAACCCCTCCATTTGGGGTAATTTATGGTACTTTTGGCCTGTTATGCTACAAAAACGTGGACAGAAGGGAAAAAAATGCTCCAGGTTCCTGTCAATTTGATTCAAATAGCAGAATTACTGTCATGTTACACAAAGCAAACAAATGGTCAGAGCTGTAACATAACAGTAGAAATAAAAGTGGAG
This sequence comes from Promerops cafer, assembly GCA_013398275.1. Classification (NCBI taxonomy): domain Eukaryota; kingdom Metazoa; phylum Chordata; class Aves; order Passeriformes; family Nectariniidae; genus Promerops; species Promerops cafer. The sequence continues at coordinate 614,706 of VZSE01009823.1, read as the reverse complement.
CAATAGGTGGAGAGGCAAAAGGTGGATATGCTCATGTAAACAAAAGCTGTTTTCCCATGGTAACAAGCTGGGCATTCCAAAGGCCAGGCCATGCCTTTCCACTTCTGGGTCATCAGGTGTGGCTGGTGGGAAACATCCCTTCCTTCCCTCCTTGTTTGCTGCCTGCCACTGCCAGGCCATAAGTGACCCTGTCTGGTCAGAGATGAGTGGTGCCATGTTGTGAGGATAAGATGGTGGAAAAAGTCTTGTTCTTAAATGCAATTATTTTTGTTCTGATTTAGGACTGGATAATCTGGAGGCAATACTCTGAAATCCCTAATCTTTGGACTAGCCTGTTCACCCTACCAACAGCTCCTCAAGCTTAAGATGGTTTTGGGGAGAAAGCTGTGCAGTGCTGAGCAGCCACATGACACTGAGTGATCACTACTACAGTGATGAGACACTGGAAAAAGCAGCCCCATTGCAGAGAAGCTCTTGGGCTATATGTTAGGAACACTATTTTGTGAACACAAAATGCTCACAAGGAGGAACAGATGAGGGAATAAGCTGGAAAGAGACGTCAGGTCCTTTCTTGCCGCAAGTATGTTGTCCCTGTGTGGAGTGGTTGTCCCTGAGGCCTCTCCAGAGCGCTGGGCATCAAGTGTCCCTTTCAAGGTCGCCTCCAGCCTGTGTGAATCCTCCTTGGCTGGGCTGGGGCAGTGTGCCTGGATAACAGCCTCGTGTGGGTTCCAGGACTCGCCTTGGCGAAAGGCTGCCGTGCGTGGTAGATGGTGGAGTGTTGCAGGCAGCTCTGCTCTGGACAGCTGAAGGAGAGTTCACAAACAGCTTGTCCTTAACCATCACTTCTGTCTGGGAGAGAGGGTGAAGCCTTTTGCCCTAGGGCATTTTGCACAGTGGCTGGGGGAAGGGCTCTTCATTTTTTGGTATGGGGGCACCAGTGGGGATGGAAGTGGAGCTGTCAGAGGTTGCAGTGTCTGAACATGTGTCCTCCTGTCCTGAGGACTGGGATACAGCCCAGTAATTAGATTTTTCTGCTGGATTTGGCCCTGGTCTCCTGCTGAGGAATGACACACATGTGCCTGTTCTAAAACACCGTGTAGACTCCCTTCTGAGGTGCCCAATGTAGCAGGGGCTTTGCTCCAGGTGTCCTTTGCAGGTCTGAGGTCCTGCTCCCCAAGACCAGGTTGCTGTGGTGGGGAATGTGACCTGACCCTTGTTGTCTGAGCAGACAGGAATATTTTTGTACAACTCCTCTGAGCACACTGGCTGAAAGAAATGATAGAAATTGCTTACATCTAATCCACACTCTGTTTTCGGTGAGTCAGACACTTTCTACTATAGTGTGTTTGCTCTTACATTATCAGCTTTTCTCAAGTCAACATCCAAACATTTAAACTGACCAAAAGCTTAGCTGTTTTTTCCAAACAGGGACTATATTGGTTACTAGAGGTGGTCCTCCAAAGTTAGCCATTGCCTATGATCCTCTGCATATCTTGAAAAATATTTCACTGAAAAAAAAAAGTATTTTTAAAATACTTGGATTAAAACAATGTTCTGTCACCATAGCAGCCTATTTCTTAGCTTTAATTTTCCATGGATGCAGCACCACTGGATTTTCTCCATATAACTCAATTGTGTTTGACAGATGAGGTTTGCTGGATGCAACTTGCTATGGACCATGGGTGCATCTGGGTGTTACTGCTCAGCACCTGTGGTCATGTGCTGGCTCAGGGGTCTGTTGACTCAGGTGTCACTGACACACACAGTAACTTGCTCTGTTACTGTATTCCTGTGGTGGTAGGAAGTAGATGCAAAGTGTTTAGGGGGTTTTAGCTCTCTGGGAACTTGCCCAGTGTGAGCTGCAGGTCATGCTGACTGGAGAATCACTGCGCTTGGCTGGATGCTCTGGGATGAGGGAGTGAGCATGAGGAGTGTGGAGGAAGATGGAGATTCTGTAGGGTTGACAGAGCACAAGGGCCTGCAATAACATGCATAGAGATGTGAAAGCACCTGACAGCATCCTCACTTTTTTTTTCCCCCTAACTAGTCATGTCTTTTGTTTGCTCTTGTTATTATTTATCTTTACTGGTCTTCACTAGCTCCCCAAGACCTGCACCTTTCACATACCTCTTAAAATGGCATAAGTGAGCTAAACTAACTCTGCAATTTATTGAAAAGGCTATGTCCAAAGCAAAACAAAAAATATATCCTCTCTCCACAGCCTAAGTATGGCAGGAAAATGCTCACTGTGATACTGGCTTGACATCTGTTTCTTTCCCAAGAGCTACCTCATACACCTCTGCTGGAGACCCTTCAGGCTCTTGCCTTCCACTTCTCCCCTTTTGGGTCCCTGCCTGCAGCAGGATGGTGTTGCATCCCCCACATCAATCACTGCCTAAATGGGAAAGGTGCACTTCCCTATAGGAGATCTTCCTGTGTGTTGTTCAGCTTGGGCCAAATCCTATTTTCTTCCACATAGAGCTCATCCACTTCCACATATGCCTGTGAATAAAGCTTGTCATCCATCACCCCTCCAATGGCAGTTTGTGGGAAAAGAAAGGAAACTTCAGCTCTGGGTCTAGGCAAGAGCTCTCCATCACTGACTGGTATACCTCCTCTGCCCTGGCATTTTCAGTAAGGGGTGGCATTTTTCAGTGTGGTAGAAAGTCATATTCAAACCACTCATTTCGGGTACTGCGGAGGGTTTCCTTGAAATGCCAAAAGTCCCCAATAAAGTAGGCTTCCTCTCTCTGGCAGCAGCAGCTCCCCAGAATTTCCCTGGGTCTTAGACATCCAGAGAAACTTCTTCTCTGTTGGTCTCTCTTTTGGCTGTCCAGATCTCTGCAAGTGGTTTTAAGGGTGAAAAGTTAGTGCCTCCTTTTGCTACCACAGCTTCCTCCAGGCAGCATAGGACAATTACATTCTCACACCCTTGCAATGTCCTGTCTTGGGCCACAAAGTGTTGTAATCCCCACACCAAAAGAATTGTCTTCTCAGCCAAAAACTATTCTTAAAAGACCATCACTGGTGTTAAAGGACCCAAAAATAGTGACAGTAACATTTTAGATGTCACTTTGTTCCCCTGGAGCTCCTCAGCTTCGGAAGTTTTATGCCAGTTAGGAGAATGAAAATTCAGGCTCTGCTGCTGAGTGTAGGCTTGTTACACAGCAGTCCCCCGTGTCTCAATTAAAACTTGTATCAGGTTACTTGAGTGCCAGACAGGCTTTTCACTCCTCCATGTGCAAGTGATTGAGGCCAGGGAGTCTCCTAAATATTTTTTCTTTCTCCTATAAGGGAATTCTTCTTCAGTATCTTCCAGCAGCTTCATGATCAACTCAATTTGGTTTGTACCCTTGTTGAACGCTTTAGGGACTTGAACTTGTCTATCTGTATATTTATTTATAGATTTCTATATATTTAGAAACTTTTATAAAAAGAGAAGACGAAAAACACCTAATTTTTTCAGGGGGGATTTACGGGTATGGTGTTGCATGGGAGGAGCTCCTGCAGCACCCTCTAAAGTTCTCATTCACACTGTGCCACACTCCTGGACTGACACTTGGTGCAGGCAGCCCCTCTGGCCTTGGGAGATTGTGGTGGTGGAACCTGGGACATGTAGACTTACTAATGACTCAGGTCTGCCAAGGAAAGTGGGAGCAGAGGGGCTCAAATTTCATGACATCACTGTAACTATTTTTGGCAAAAAAGTTTAATAGTTCAGTACTCTGTTAAAAAAAAAAAGGATTAATGAAAAAGTATTGTGGACTATATAAAACTGATTGTAAGTGATTTTCTAACTATTTTGTGATGTGTTTAGGGTTAGCTGTCCTTTTTGTTATGAGAGCTACCTTACTAAAGTACTTGGTAATGTAGCCCAATTTCCTCAAATTCAGATTTTAAAACAAAAAAAATTTCCCTCCTTTCATTAGGAGAAAGTAATGGATTTTAAAAGAACCAAATCAACACTGGTTTGGAGGTCCTTTTGCATAGGGCAGCAATCAGCATTTTAGTTGGCAACTTCAGGGGTTTTTCCCCTTAAATTTATAAATTCTGTTTTATTTCTACAGTTGTTTGTTCCTTCCTCTTTTTTTGCTTGGAAATTAATCATGCAGGAAATGATTAACCACAGTGAGCTTGTCTGTCTGCCTCTGACTCAGTGTTTAAGAGGGAGGGCCTTCAAGCAGCTCGAAATGTCTGACCAGATACAAACTGTGCACTTGCAGTTGTTCATACTGTCCATCCCACAATAAAAGTCATGTTTCTTTTTGTTTCTTTTTAGCATTTGTAATGCTGCTGAAATGATTTCTGAAATACCAAATTAAATCTGAAGTGCCCAAAATTTGTGTTTCACTAGGTTCAGTGTGGTGCCATTTTTGTCCATTGCTCTTTTTGGGTTACCCTGCAGAGCAAGGGGCTCTTGCAGAATGCGATGTATACTTCCTCTCTCCTCTGTTTTGGTTTTTAAATGAAAGGCGTCTATCGTGATGCATTGCATAACATAGCATTTTAATGTTCCTGATGGCGGCTGCTGCATGTGCCTGGTAGTTTGCAGAAATCAGAGTTTTCTTATGCAGGTATTCTTTACTTAGGCAATGTCGGAGCATCTCATTTGCTAGCGGCGAGGGCGGCTTTCTCCAGAGGCAGCAGACGCGGGCTCTGTGCGCTCTGCTCTCGGGAAGGCTGCAGGGAGGCTGCCCCAGCCCCAGGGCTGTGGCCGAGGCGGGGCAGGGAGTGTGAGGATTGCAGTGGTGGGTGGCTGCTCATGGCACTGGCAGCCCGGAGCGAGCGGGCTGGATCTGCGGAGGAGCCGGCGCTGGGCACGGCGCTGCTGGCGCCCGCCGCGCGGTGCGAGAGCAGCTGCTGCGGCCCCTGTGGAAATCCTTCTCTCCTGCTGACAATCCACACCTCCGTGCTTGGGGCTCACGGGCTGATGCTGCGGTGTTCGTACGCGCGTTGGTTACTGCAGTCCTTTCTGCCGCACCACCAGCACTCACCTAGACATAACGTTTCTATATAGCTTCTTAAAAGCTGTGGTAGTTTACACTGGTGCCTAGAAAATACGCTAGGACATGTGTCCTGGGTTTTCACGTACCAATACACCTTCAGCCTTGGTCTTTTGGAACCAGTTCCTTTTCAACACCCTGCCGCACCAAGCATTATCAGAAACTTGGTTGTTAACAGATTTGGTGGGTAAAATTTATTACTAGGTGGATTGGTTACTATTTCAGGTATTTTATAGTGTCAGCCATTAGCAATTTAACATAATAGCCTTTTCTTAAATTCAGCTCTTTCCCACTGACCAAGAGCAAATAATGATGTGAGTCCATTGCAGAAGTGTAGGACAGTAACCAAAGCTTTCCTCCAATTGCAGTTACACTTGACATCTCAGAACATCTCTATGCTTTATGATAAACAGTCATCCTGTGAATTGGTGAGGAACAAAGCAGCTGCAGAGTTTGAGTTCAGCATTGTGCTGAGTCAGCTGCTTTGGTTCTGCAGCCCAAGAGGCGCTCTGATCCCAAGAGCTACCCCCAGCATGGCCCTGTGCTGTGGGAACAAGTCACCAGGTCACTGCATCTCTTCAGACCATTGTTATTCTTCATACAGGCTTATAGTGATAAAATTTTAAAATCCAGAGAGCACCTCTATTGTTTTTGCTTACAGTAAGTCAACCAAAGAAATAGAAACAGAAAAACTTAACAACCGAACGGCAAGAATGAGTTAAGGCTTCAAAGACAGAGGTGCTGTTTCTTCCTGCAAAGTTTCAGCTTGAGTTTCTAAAAATCTCCTTTTCATCAGCAGAAGCAGAGTCAGAGTGACAATAGTAAGACTGAAGCAGTATTGCAACTTTGTTTTTAAACTAAAATTTGACAATCTAGGGTGGTTTATGGGCTCTGTAAGTGTACCCACAATACGTTTTTGTGTGGGCACACAGGTTTCACAGTCATGCCATGTGATCTCTTTTCTGATGGCTCCTAAAGGAAGTGTGTGCTCTAGAGCACCATGAGTAAACAACCCTGCAGGATGCTCATGTTAAACTTCAGGCCAGTTTTGCCAGAGTTTGGTTTATTACAGAAGCTTGTCCTGTGCTTCCAAAAGGCTATTTTCCAGCCTGTCTCTGAGGGCTATAGGGCTTGTTCAACAGCAGCAAAATGCAAGCTCACCAGTGTGTACCTAATTTCAATGGCAGTTCAGTTGAGAGAGCCCTTCAGTACCAGAAATACCAGCTAGTGTGCAGTGGTTGAGTATAGGTACATGTAAGATGGGATAGAAAAGGAGGGAACACCTAGTGCCTTTGTCCCCACTGCCTCCTTGCAAATCATGTGTGCAAAGAGGGTTTTGGAGAAGCTGGATGTATCTGTGGGTAGTGGCTTCCCCTTAGAGAACTCAGGCTTCAAGCATCACCTTACTTCCTCTTTATGCCACCAATTCCTTAAGAAGCTGATCTAAAAGAATCCAGTTAAAAGGGGGAAAAAGTAGAACAGAGCAGCCCAAGTGGGAAACAATCTCTAACTGACAGGGAAGTAGACAAGTTATGGTATTTTACAGGAAGTGCTTCACAGACCACCTGGCTCACTTGCTGCATTCAGGTCTGAGCTGCCTTAAGGGATTCATTTAAAAGTCTGATATCAAACCAAACTGTATCCTGCCTGCTCCAGAAACTTTCTTGTGACACATGGAGTGCCAAAGAGACTGATGGTGCATTATCTAGACTGCTTTGACTTCCTAGCAAAGCAGTGCAGAGAGAAGAATTTCTCTTTTAATCTGATGAAGCAGTTAAAAGCTGCTTGGTGAAATACCCTCATGGCACAGTTAAGCTAGAGACAACTGCAGCTGTGAAAAGACTGTGTTAAGAAACAGGATGGTTGTGGTCTACTGTAAGAAATAATTTTCCTGTTGACTATTTTTTTAAACAGGAAGCTGAAGAACAAAGCAGCATTAGTCTTGGTGCTTTTAATATGTTTCAGATTTCAAATATTGCATTTAGAATATGCTGATTGGGAAAGGATAGGGCTTTGTGCAGAGTTTTATGTAACAACTGAGAGCTACAAATTTGGAAGATGGGAATATAACTAAATTCAAGCGGATTTTCTGAATATGAAGCTGTTGTTTCTCTGGAGGAGCTTAAGATGCTCAGTAATGCAGCAGGGGACTGATGAGAGCAGGCTGGTCTGTATGCAGGACTCTGTGAACGCGTGCATTTGCACAGCACTGTGTAGGCTTGGCTTCACACAGTTTCCTCTTTGTCAGTCAGTCAGTCTGTCTGCCAGCTTCCCCTCTGCTTTGCTCGCTCTTTCGCAGTAACTGGACACAGTTTCTGCAGCACAGGAGAAGAAAACCTGCAGACACTCAAGACCACTAGTGCCTTACACCACTTTGAACTCCATGATTTTTCTAGATTTTTTTTTTAAAAAAACCCTCTAGATTTTTCTAGAACTCCATGAATTTTCAGCCAGAGCAATGGGTGATGTATCTGACTCCTTCCTCCCTAAAGATTTTACACAAAATCCATTAAAGTGTTATTTCAGAAAATATTTCTTCTGAGGAAGGTAACTCAGCAATTTGGGGGGGAGAGCAGGGAGGGAAGGGGGGTTACAGCTGTATTCTAATTCTTTTGAAGCATGAGCATCTGATGAGATAAATCTGTACTTCTAAACAGTTTTTTTCTGACATGGATCATGTCAGAGCCATTACAGACTTTGTAGGTGGTGACTCACTGCAAATGCCATTTTGTTTCTTTCAGCACCTTTTCCTAATGTTCATTTCAACTGTAAGGGGTACTGTACCTGGCATGATCTTGATTTGACAGATACTGTGCTATTACTCTTACCCTTGGTTTCATCTAAAACAATTAAGTTACTTTAAAAAGTAAGAGCTGCGTATTCATGTAAATAACTGCCCTGGGGACCTCAGCCCCAGCTGAGGGGTTGGGGAGAATCAGCCCTTGTTGGAGGCTAGAATTACCCTTGTTCCTGTTCCCACTGTGTTTACCTGTCTTACGCAAACATTATATAAGTGGTGGCAAATCATTGTTACTAAAGGGGCTCAGGTGAATGGCCAGCATGGGTGAAAGCTCGGGTAAAAGAGTAAAGCACATGCTGAAATGCCATAGCACTATCAGAAATGCTCCAAAGCCCCTGATAGGCACAGTTCCAGCAAGCTGTGTACCAAAATGCCACAAAAAGCCCTTGTGACTTGAAAATATAGTCCTTGACACTTCAGCCTTTTTTTTTGGCTGTCGTTCCAATTTTGTTGCAATAAATCTCTCTATCTCAGGTGTGACCCTCCTAGGATTGCCCAAGGCTGAAAAGTGGGATTCCCAAGGGGGAAAAGTGGGAGCCTGGTCTCTGGCAGGGAAGCTTGTGGAAGGCTGAGCTTTAGCAGCCAGGCTTTCTGTCTGCAGCAGCCTGCAGCTGAGAGGCCAGGCTGCCTGCTTGCTTTTCCTCCTCAGGGAGAATGTCCAGAACATGTCTGTGTGTGCTGCTTCTGAGGAGGAGGAAGGTGCATTCAGGCATGATGATGGAGCTTGGGATCTTCAGAGCAAGCAGAGAGAGAGGAAGAAGCATAAGTCCATCCCAGAGCTCTGCTGTTCCACTCCACCCGTAACAGTGTAGGTGGAGGAATCTTTTAGCAACTAAGGGATTTAACAAGTCAGCATCCCTTTCTGAGTATGATCTTAAAGTATGATGCCTTCTTGAAGTTAGGGCTGATGGTACAGCTGTGGGGCTATCCTGAAGCACTTCCATGGGAACAAGATTGTTGAATTTAACAGAGTTCAATTTGGTTACTGCATTTTGTGCACTGCCATAGCAATGCATGGATTGTGTAAGTGTTTAAAACTGGATGTATATCTATGAGTTTGTATGGCAGTGGGGATCATGTAGGGAGCCCCTGTTTAAAGATGCAGCTGATTTCCATACAATTAAATATAAAGTACTTTTAACTGATTATTTAGACTTCAAAAATGTAGAAGATATATCTGCTGTTAGCTGCAAGGATGTTTTTTAGCTGAGTAGAAATGTATTTATTAAGATGTATTAATCTGTGGAATTTGTGTGTTTGTGTTTTGCTGTGCAGGTTTCTTAGCAAGAGCAGACAGAGCTCAGCCTTCCACCATGCCTGTGCCTCCCCCTCCAGCTCCCCCTCCACCGCCAACACTGGCCTTGGTAAGTTTTACAGGAGGTAAATATATGCACTGTTTTCTGCTGCTGCTTGTCACTTTGAATAGGATGTCCAGAGATACTGAGCTGTGGATGAGGGTATCCATGATATTTGGGGAAAGCTCTCCAGCATATTGTTCATGGTTGATCATTGATCCTATGAGAACAACCATCACTTCCACTGCCTTCCACTTCTCATGTGGATGTCACAATCCACTCTAACTCTCCATCCTTTTATTCCTCCCACACTGGTGGCTGATTTGGTGGAGAGACAACAGCTTGTCTAAGGGGAGTTGAAGTCTTGCTATACCCTTGCCTTTTTCCAAACCTGTACTTCCACCTTCTCTCTTGTTCTACTCCAGTATTTCCGTGACTTGAGCTGGAAAAAAATAAATCCTATTGTTTAAATTTGGCAAGGATAGCTCTTAGCTAGCATAGCTCCCTCAGCCAGCCTGTGGTATCAGAGCACAGGACCCACTGCTGGCACAACATGGTGGCTGAAACGACACCAGACCTGACTTAGACTGGAATAGAGCTTGTGCTGTGCTTGCCCCCCCAATGGTCAATCACCTCACTGACAAGAAGGAAGGCTTCTTGAAATGCCATTTTGAAGTACCTAGATATTTTCAGAGCAAAACTGTAGCTGATTACGCAGAATGGGCTGTCTCTCGAAGAGTCTTTCCCTCATTTTCCACCTCAAGCATGATACAGACTCTGCTTGGTCCCTCCATGACAACTCTCCCCAGGTAATCTCTGTAACACTGATCTGATTAGTTAGAAAATGTGTCAGGAACCATTTCCTAGAAGGAAGAGCCATATCTATGTGCATGTGTATGTGCATACAAGTGTATTGTTTGGAGTTTTTTTGTTCTTTCTTGAAAAAGTGTGTCACCAAAACATAAAGTGAAAGGAAAGGACCATTGAGACAAACCTCATACATCCAAAGGCTTTATTTGGTCTTTATGAAGAAGTCAATATTATTGAAGTGGCGATTGCCATTTTTAAGTATTTCTATCTCAGCTAAAATAGTAGACAAAGGTCCATCCTTGCTCTGATTTATCTAGAAATTGTATTTCACCACAACTTTCAATGATGTCCACCTTCTTGTATTATCAAATTATGTGTGTAGTCTGTTCTTGTTCAGTCTCCAAAATGGTGATTTGCCACAGATAAGCCTTGGCTTTAAAAAACCAGAGATTCTAAATCATGAGTTCAAAAAAGGTGAATTCACATAGAAGCGTTCTGTTTCTAATGAATAATGCGTTAGAATAGCAGTAGTGTTGGGGATTTTGAGTCAGTAACAAGGCCAGCTACCTTTAATATCACTGACAAAACTAGACATGGCATGCTACCTACCCACTCCAGTGCTGTTACAACAGACACTGAAGTCTCAAGAAACTACCATATTTGAGCAGAACTTTGTATCTAGAATCTGGAGTTTATTTTGCCTCCTCAATTTTAATTTTTGTTTTGCAGGCAAATACTGAAAAGCCATCCCTAAGCAGGTCAGAACAAGCAGGGCGAAATGCTCTATTATCTGATATTACCAAAGGAAAAAAGCTCAAGAAGACTGTTACTAATGACAGAAGTGCTCCAATTCTAGACAGTAAGTATGTTTCTACGTGTTGGAATTTCTGTAGGCTTGAATGGTTCTACAGATCTGAAAGCAGAAAATTATTTTATGTATCATCAGATGAATTGCCATGAGAGTAGATAAAAGAAAGTGCCAGAAATTGGCATGCATAAAAATAAATTCTATTCATCATGAATGAACAGTCAGCTGAGAGATCAAGTACTGCTTATGAAATGTGAATGCTAATTTGTTTGCTAATTCTCATAAAGTGGTTTATTTTCCTGTTTGCTTATATCAGAAAACTTTGCAAGCCCTATTAGGAGTTCTGCTGAGGACCTGCAGCAGATGAGGCAAACAAAACCCCCATAAAGACATAAAGGAGAGGACAAAGAATAAAGTGGAATTTCAGACTCTACTTTTGCATAAACAATAAAAGAATAAATGCATGCCTGGTATGACACCATTGGCTCCAGTACCACTTAGAGCAAAACCAGAGCCAGAAGCCAGAGCTCTACCTGTGTGTCACTGCTGCACGCAGTTTTGCCACTCCTGGAGTGACTCAGGGGTGTTATCTTTTTGGCTGAGCCTTGCTGCTCAGCCAGCCCAGCAGTACTGCACAAGGCAGTGACTCTACTTACCTGAATGGAAATAAGGTCTCTATCCAGCTGTGCTGCTGCTGTGTCTCACAGCACATCTTTGTAGGTGCCAAGAGAAGGCTGGAGAAGCCCATGTAGCAAAAGTATTGGGAAGGCAGAACACAAACAGGAGAAGAGTGAGGAACACAGGCCTGTGCTGACAGAGGAACACCATTCATTTCCTAAGGAGAAAAGACACTTCTACAGACTGATTAGCAAATGTCATACACTTCAGTCTAGGTTTGGCCATGCAATTAAAGGCTAGACTGTAGTAGGAACATGATGACAAAAGAAGGAAATGCCCAGAGGAGTGTGACCAAATAAAAATATTTTTTTAAAAAAATTAGATACAGTCCTCCAATCAGCCAGCTACAGTTTTTAAAGATTATCTCTGAACGTGAAGTTACATGTTCTAGCTATAGTAATGAGCTGGATGGGATTAAAGGAGCAGGTAAACAGTAAGATAAAAATGATGCAGCCTATTATCTTATTTACATGAATTAACAAATCATGATGAAAGACTAAAGCATGGTAGCAGCATTTCTCCAGAGGTTCACACCCTATCTGAGTCAGAGTCGAACTGAGCTGACGTGCTTAAGAAAGAGAAGGATAATGTGAAACATTCCCCCATGAATACACTCTTCCTTTTTTCTTGGGGAAGTTTTTAGAAGTGCTTTTCATCCTCAGGTTTTAATGACTTTGAAGTCAGTGAAATTCTTACCCACCCAAAGTTGTGGAAATCAAGATTCCAAGAAATTAAGCAACTGATCTTAGCCTATGTGGCCCAGCATCTGAGAGCTGATCTCCACAGATATTCTAACCTGTGCACCTGCTGATTTTGCAGTGATGCTCTGAATAAGGCTCTTCTCTGTACTGTAGTTATGGAAACACTTTTCTTTTACTTTTGGCAACTCAGTTGTCACAGCAGAAATATTGACATTAGAGAGAAATGGGAGAGAAATGGGGGACGGCTGATAAAATAATTCCTGCCTACTGGAAAAATAAACAGCTAATGATCCTGTCACTGCACTTCTGAACATACAGAAATGGCATCTCCTTTCCTACTAGGCTTTATTTAAATATGTTGCAATATCATCAATAATGAGAGAATTCTGTGCATTCCCAGCAGTGATTCCTAGACACCTTCAAGAGGAGGGACCTTCTGCCTTCTTCCTTCCTTCCCTTTTTCCCATGAGATTGCCCTGTCTCTGCTTATGGAGAAGTGGAGGGGAAGGATAAGAGAGCAAAAGTACAAAGAAACAGGAAGAAGCAACTAAGGTGCTAACAAAGACTACATTATGTTCTCAGAGGTCCCATCCATGCTCAGTTCCAAATTCTCTGCAGCAATTTGCTCTGCTCTCCAGTCTAGAGCAGACTAAAGTGATGGCTTAATAAAACACTGAGGCTATGGTTATTATGGTTACTGCACCAGCTCCTCCACGGTGCAGTGGTGGTGGTGATGATGGTAGCTGTGATGATCCAAACCTTGTGTGTTTTGAAAGTTCATCCATTTTTCCCCAGCTACAAGCATTACTCTAATGAAAGAGGTGACTATGCAGCATCAGTCTTGCTTCACTAATATGGGGGATCTTTTTTTCCCAACAGAACCCAAAGGATCTGGTGGAGGTGGCGGCGGTGGCTTTGGAGGAGGTGGTGGTGGCAGCGGCGGGGGTTTTGGTGGTGGCAGTGGTGGCGGCTTTGGTGGTGGTGGACCACCTGGCCTTGGAGGCCTTTTTCAAGCAGGAATGCCAAAGCTCAGATGTACTGCAAGTCGAGATGCTGGTAAGAAAGACCTTGAATTTTCAGTGTGAAAAAATTATATTGCTTAAAACCTTCATAGCAGTGCAGTAAATTACCTACTGGGATTGAGAAAGCCATCAAGTATCATAGGCTCTTAGGAAATGTAATTTTCAGCTTGAATCTTGTTTTACTCTTACTATTAGGTTTTATGAGGGAGAAGCCAGACTCCGTTTCCACCCATCCTCCTCCTTATTGATGAAAACTAAAGATCTTGGTAGTGTTGAATGGCTACCTGCAAAGTAGAGTCAGGCAGATTACGTCCTGCCTTAGTTGTTGGGTGTGCAGGACCAGAGGGGAACAGAGGAGGATCCAGGCTAATTCTTTCTTGTGCACCAGGAAAAAGGATCTACTTTCCAAATGGAAAGTACTTGTGTCAGCTCCACAACAGCATGATTTGCTGCTTAGGGAGTGCATGAGGCATCCCAGCTGGCTGGTACGCACACTGCAGATGGAGGCTTGTCTGGAGTGTGCTGCTGGCTGACAAAACAGCTGCCCCAAGCGTCGTGCCCCTTTAAGCAAAGGACATCTGGGGCCACTGAGTTTTTTACATTTAGGGACATAGGATTTCATACTTGTTGAAGAAGGACTATGCAATGTGGGTTGTAGAGTGTTACAAATACTACATATTTTATAGCTTAACATAATTTTCCAGCACGTGTACAAAACAGTCTCTCAGAGCTGGTATTTTCTATTGTGTCACAGTCTATTTTTGGGAACTTGTATTAATACAAAAGTTCCTGGCATCGTAGAACAGTACTTGTGAACTGCAGGGCCAGCTGCCTTCTTCCTGATGTGCACAACTACATCCTTAGGTCACAGCTCCTAGAAAGGGCTGAAAAGAGCTTTTAGCTGAACTTTTGTTGTTAAATGTAATTTATAAGCCAAGATTTCTTTGCTCTCAGGTTGATAGTGTTCAGTACTTGTTCTTCACCATTTCTCCCCTCCTTGTTTTATTGCTTGCTGTATGATGGCTGCATCGTTTGTGTTACTTTGTGGCCACTTAACTCGTGCCTCATAAGCAATATCAGGATGTCACCTGGTACCCTGGAGTGGTGTCCCAATGGTACCGGGGTTGGGGCTGTGCCTCAAGGCAGGGGTGCCCCGTGCCGGGCTGCGCCCTGGTCGCTCGTAGAGCCTCGGGACGCGGCCCGTTCGGAACCGCAGCCCCGGTGCGACGGTGCTGATGCTCCCTCTCCTGTGTCCGCAGACGCCGGGGGAGGCCGGCCGCCCGTCCTGCCGCCCGGAGGCCGCTCCGCCGCCGCCAAGCCCTTCTCCCCGCCGAGCGGCCCGCCGCGCTTC